>DF820114.1:0-133064 GCA_000836195.1 Taphrina populina JCM 22190
TTGCATAGAACAAAGATTGTACTAATCGCGTGGCTGACGGGCTACTTCCAAAGGTTACCTGCACAAGAGTGTTATAAACATACTGTATCGTGTTGCCACTCTGCAGGTTGAGTATGACAGGCACAACGCCGATTGCCGTGTTGGGTCCGTATGGTATCATGCCCTGTGATGGCCAAACAGCATAGCGACCGTTCCCTTTGTATGTCTCATTTGCAGCGGTGGCAATCTCCAGCACAGGAATACCATTCGAACCAAAGTCTTGCAGTATAGTGGGCGATCCTGCAACCTGTCGTGAATCAGCAATCCTTTCAAGTGTCAGCACGAGTGTTCGGCTTACGGTGTTGGCGTATGCAAAGGTGTTTGCCACAAAGGAAGTCATGGACGCAGACGCATTTCCCGTTGTAGTGAATGAGTCTGAGAACATCATGAGGTGCTGGCCATTCATGCTGACGCCGCCACCACCATCACGATAGACATCTAGTCGGGTCAGCAAGAGAACTCTGTGCGAGGATGAGATGGACGTACTGAATCCTGGAGACGTCGTGCTACCATAGTCTATTACCGATCCGGCGAGTGGTACATTTCGAGGTATAGATGTTGGCCAAGAGCTACTAGTGCTACTGGAGGATAAAGTCGCAGAATTAGAGTTTGAGGAAGCTCGAGTAGACGTGGATATGGTGGACGATGATGCCGCTGTTGCTGAAGAACGACTTGTCGTTGATGAGCTCGAGACTATCGATGTGCTGAGACGTAGAGAGGATGAGGTGGAAGGAGTAGTTGAAGGACGTATTGAAGTAGAAGTCGTACTTGTCGAAGAAAGTGTAGAAGTCGAGGATATCGAAGTGGAGGTACTGCTTCTAGTCGTGCTGGTACTGCTGGTACTTCTACTGGTGCTACTGGTACTGCTGGGACCAAGAACATTGAGAGCGTTCGAGCCGCCACACACTTGACTCGAATCCCCTCTGCAAGCCATGTTGCAATTGGTAGATCTCTGTGTAGGCGAAGCGTTTGCACAATAGCATTCTCTAGCATACTCGGTGCCAGACCAAGCAAAACCTCTGTTCTTGCAATAAGCAGCACATACCTGAGGAGTCATGCTGTTTGATGCCACGTAAGCTCCATTCATTGTGCGACCAGGAATGTTGTCTGCATAACAATTGACAAGGTTGGTTAACCCTGCCACAGATGTTCCATAGAACGCAAGATAGAAGAGGAGAGAGGAATGCCAACGACCGGTCATTGGTGATGAGGAGCAAAGAATTCGCAGCCAAACAATATAAAGTAGCAGCGTTAGCTTTTATCAATAGCAATCGAGTAGCTTAGCTGTGTCGAGATTTGCCATTTGGCTTAGCGTGAGCCGTTTGCGTAGTTTGGTAACGCCTGGAAGCCAATCCACTTGCCGCTGTCCAAAACATCCATGGAAGAAATTAAAGATTCGGCGTAATTTGGCAGCTGTCTTCTCTGCTTTGCCAGCACTTGTCGTTTCTCGCCCCGCGTAACTGCATCTCGCGCTTCCTCTGTGAGACGGAGGAAACGTGTTTGGGCAAAACTGTCAGTCAGGCTCCCACCACGCACACGCCTCGCTTCTCCTACTATCTTGGTGGGCATAGACACCTTCTCGTGTTTCTTTTATTATATTTGCCATAAGCTAGAAAACAGGGCAGTCTCCTTATGTCATTTTCAAGAACCCCAACAATGCCTCAAAGCCTTACGAGGTGGCTTTATGGCTCGTGCTGCCTCCTTTGTTTTTCCATTTGCTCTTGCTGGGTCATCGGAGTCACGAATCAAGTCAATGGTCATGTGCCGAGATATTCGATGCCTGATTGACTGTATGAGTCGCGTATTAAAACTCTTCCGTCACACGCGCATGTCATTCATTTCCTGGGCAAAATGAAAATTGGCTAAGGAAACATGTGTTTCTCTCATGCTACAAGCGCAGGAAGAAGATTGAATGCATTTGCAGATAGCTTATCGACTACGTCTTTCGCTTGAATGACCCTGGCAAATGGTCGACGCATCCTGTCTGTACAATCCTCTGTCGCATCAGGATACGTCGGAAATCGTGCCGCTACTTTCCCACTCCAATTACTAGGGTACGATGTCTCCTGTATCAATACCGTGCAGTTTAGCACACACACAGGGTATCCCACCATCAAAGGTCAAAAACTAAGTGGGTCGGAAATCGATGAACTCTTCCAGGGTCTCTTGCAAAACGGCCTTGACTCATATGCTGGTCTCTTGACAGGCTACGTACCCGGTGTCAGTGGTGTCACTGCCATCACGAATATCGCAAAACACTTAAAGGCAGCCCACGGAGATGAAATCTTTTGGGTCCTCGATCCTGTCATGGGTGACGAAGACAGAGGACTCTACGTCTCCACCGATATTCCTCCACTTTACCGCTCCCTCATGGCACAGGCAGATATCATCACTCCAAATCAATTCGAACTTGAAGTGCTCGCAGAATCGAA
Source organism: Taphrina populina JCM 22190 (assembly GCA_000836195.1). Taxonomy (NCBI): domain Eukaryota; kingdom Fungi; phylum Ascomycota; class Taphrinomycetes; order Taphrinales; family Taphrinaceae; genus Taphrina; species Taphrina populina. Next base: position 2,472 of record DF820114.1, read on the forward strand.
AATAAAAGATCTTGCGTCCCTCATTGCGGCATGTCGTAAAGTCCACGACATGGGTGTCGATAACATCGTTGTCACGACATTCAGAGACCCAAATGCCGCAAACGAAATCAAAGTCATTGGCAGCAGCACGAACGGCGCCATGTTTGAAGTGGCAGTACCATATTATGCTAGACCATACCAAGGAACAGGTGATTTATTCGCTGCACTCTTACTCGCACACTCGCTCGATGGCAGATCACTTCAGGACGCAGTCATCATTGTGTTGAACTCTATGCGACCCATTCTTGAATCCACCGGGCAAGCTTTCGATAAAGCTACGCAAGGCTTAGACTGGAAGCTTGAAAAGGCAGAAGGTCGTGGTGCACGCGTATGCCGTGCCTGTGAATTAAAAATAGTCAATAATCCAGATGCTTTGCTCAATCCACAGCCAAATTATACCGCTACAAAATTAAGCTAGAGAAACAGTATATGATATCTTCGTATCTACAACTCTGAAATATCGTACGTAATGTACTTTATAGTCTCCAAATGCTTGACCCGTTTGCTATGCTGATTATGAAAAGTGAAGTGAACAAGATGTAGAATATGTAATGCCAATGTGGTGGTTGGATGTGCTTTTTATACAAAATAACTGTGACTCGGCTCGCTCACATCGTCCAGCTCTTCTTGTGTAAAGACTTTTTGGTCTGATGCCCAAGTATCGTTGTGCGTCTTCTTGAAACTTGCGAGCACCCGTTTCACGCCCGCAGCAATCGGATGCGGGTCATCGGAACACCTTGCTAAGCGAGCTAATATGGCAGGAAGCCATTTGGGAGGAGTATCGTACGGAAAAGCCAAAACTAAGGAGGACAGACCCAGCACAGCGGCGTGCCGTTTAATGATGTTGGCAGAAATGACTGAAGTATCCGCTTTCAGTACCTGACTCTTTCTTCTGGACTTGTTTCGATTCTTGGCCAAAGGATGTTCATCCAAGACATTTGTGAACTTCTGTATCATCTGTGATATCGTGTTTTCTCGATCATAAGAAGAAGCGCGAATCATGCCCGAGATTGTGGAAGCTGCACCTTCACGAACGTCTGCTTGTGTATCAGACAACAATGAAACCACAGCCTCGAAAAGTCTTTGTCTCTCCTTGCGCGATAAGATGAACATGTTGCGATAGAAAAAGACTTGTACTACTGCCATGATTCTGAGTCTGTGGTGCCAGGAGGGATCACTCGTCAGTATGGATACGAGACTGTCGACCATCGGATGAATTTGAGATGTGGGATAAACAATGTTGCCCAGCTGTTTGAATACACCCACAGAAATGGTCATCAAGTCCGTGTCCTCCCTAACGTCCATCATATGTAAAATTTCAGGTAGAATCATGTCCGGCACGAAGGACAGCAAGAGGTAAGCCTCTGTCATGTCGATAGAATTATAAATCCATGTTGCCACGGTTTTCGAAGCCATCGTGTAAGAGGACGGAGCCTCTTGTCCCGGCGGTCTTTCTAATCTCCAGTATTGAAGTTTTGCAAACATGTCACGCAACACCGTGGTCAATTGAGCATTTGGTTGATAAGGGATAATGCCAAGAGAAGACTCTGCTTGCCTATTTGCCGTGAGAAAATCGGAAACTGTAGCATGACACTCTGAATACTGCATAGCGAAGAGGCTATTTAGTGCGCGACCCATTTCGTCACGTACCTTTTTATATGGATGATCGACATGTGCAATGAACTTTTCAATAGCGTCGTCACCAAATTGATAATGCCAACCGACAGCCGCCACCATCTTTCTCAAAACTGATATCTTCGCGCTCTCAGCAAATGCAGAATGAGATTCCATGTCTAGGGGTAGTTGAGACACAACCACAAGAAGAGGATAGAATCTACGAGGATCGCGGTGCAAGAACACCGTAGAGACACACTGTTGCCAGTAAGTTAGATTGTCGGGAGTTAATCTGTCGGTCAGCACACTTTTGAGTATCGGGCCACACCAAGACCAGATCTCAGCATGTGTTTCCTCCGATTCGTAGCGGAGGGATCCAATTAAGCCAGAAAGCAATTCAGCACCAACTCTACTATGATAGTGCAAGGCACCTTTCGCGCATAAAGCTTCAATGGTCGGCTTCAGACCATCCAGAGTGAAAGAGCCGGGCATTCGTCGTGCACAGACAAAGATCAGACGAATGACATGCTGAAGAGTGACTCTGAACTTTCCAGAGTTCTCTTTCGGCTCCTCCTTCCAATATTCGATGATCTGTAGTATCCATTGTAGATTCATCGCAGGACCAATGGTCTGGAAGATTCCTTCAGTGATGGGGTCCAATTCTGAGGACAAACTCTCGTGGTTGCGGAGAAAGACCTCAAGTTCCTTTGGCCACGCTAGCCATCCAGCGCGTTCATTATCAACGAAGTATTCTGGTTCTGAATTGTTGAGACTTGCTAGAATATTGCGACCAAGATCGTTGTGGTTGGTCGAGGTTAGCACAACTCGTCCAGGAATTGTCAGATTCTCAAGGACTGCATCTTTTGTATCACCTTTCGTGAGCACACGTAACCAACAGGTTGCAAGTAGCTGTGTGAAGAGACTCATCGCTACCGCCCTCACGTGTGGATGATCAGCAACGGAAAGAGCTACGATATTCTCGGCCAATTTCCTGGATGGTGGCAAAGAGGCACAACTTATACCAGCGCCCAACGCAGACGCTGCAGCACAGGAAATACGCCAGTCACCTATCAGAGTCATCTCGGTCAGATCGTCTCGCAACTTAAGTTGTTGCTCATCGCGAAACGCTTCACGCTGATTTGTTTCCTCAGTGTAGCGGGTGACAACGTCAACCTCGGCTATTGACTTCAATTGCTGCAATTCGATCTTTCCATAGTTGCAATATCCGGTTGGAGGTCGACTTTTTAGAGCGCACTCGACAAAAGCTTGCTTGACAGGTGTCTGCAAGGACGGTTTCTCCACATTATTGAGCAAGACTAACTTCTTCAAAAACTCTGGAAAGACACGATGATCACGTCCTACATAGCTCTTCAGAACTTTCCCTGAAAGCACATAGAGCGCGCCTTTGATGCGTTCATCATCTCCAGGAGCTAAGGCTTCCAGGAAAAATGGAATTACAACAGCTTTGGTATTGCTTATTGCTCTCAATGCTAGGTTGAGCGCCGACTGCGCAATGATTCGTATTTCGGTATACAATCCAATGGAAGTCCGCTGAAGGTCGGAGAGCAGCGTCCAGTGTAACGGTGTTGGGTCTACTGTCAAAGTACTATGCTTCTTCCTTTGAACATGATATAACAAAGCGCGCTTAACCAGATATTGCCTGGGATATTGTTTACGTTTTCCGGGGATCTTGAAGTTGGCGATTTCCTCCACATAAGCATTATTGAGTTTGCTTTGGGCACCGACCGCTCGTTGATACCCAATATTGCCGAACCATGTTTTGATAACGAGCAGGAGTACGTCGAACACGAGAATATCATCAGAGTGCGCCGTGGATAGATATTCGTGTGCTTCATGTAGCAATTCCCCTATTTCCTGTCTGCGACGATGTACTTTTAGAAATAGAGGATCAGCCGAGGAAGCAAAAACATAACCATTTGGATATTTAGAGCAATACTCAAGTCCTGTGAGATCGATCTCTTCGTCAGCTTTGAAAGTTCGTGAGGATGTAAACATTTCCGTCAGGCCAGAGAGTAAATTGTCCATGTAACCAAATTTGCTGACCAAGACATCTGTCCACTCATGTTTCACTTTGCCTTCCAGTCTTGCGCTCTCCTGTAATAGTGCATGAATATTTGACATAAGATCAGACGAGATGTACATAAAGAAGTCCGAGGCTTCCGCAATTTCAGCTTCGGAAGGCTCATGCCAACGGATCTGTAAATTCTTCGCATCAACCTGAAGACACCAACTCGCTAATCCACTGTCAGGAAAATCTTGCTCTTTCGGATTAACTCTGCGAGAATCAACTGGATATATTTCAATCAAAGCTTCCAAGAAAGAAGAAAGAAGGATGCCAATATACTCGGTTACTTGACTGACACACGTTCGCATCAAGAATTCCAACAAGGCACGAACCTGTGCTCTATGCTGATACACGATCGTGCCACTGCTGTCGATCATGCCTTCCAAACATCTTACGTACCAAACTAAACCTCGATCACGAGGCAAGATCTCGCTGTTGGCGGATCTTGTGCTCCCAGCCCCGTTATCCTCTACTTCCGACCGGATAGCTGTATCCAGCACAAGAAGGAATTGGTCCCACACAGCCACCACGTCTGCTTTACACAAGCAGGACATTATATACGACATTGTGTCTGTCACATTGTACAAAGTCCTAGTGGTAACGAATTTTAGAATTTTGCTGATGGCTACTTGTAGCAATTCAGGCGATAGGGCATTGAAGAAGGGTCCTAACAACATACAAAGCTCATTGGACACGAGCACTTCCCCTGAGTGACGATCTGATTGGCTGCTTGGTGGCAGATTTTCCAGCAAGAGAAACAGTCGATCCAAGAACATTGTCAGTATATCACGCCACGCAGCCGTGGAAGAAATCACGATATCAACCATTTCTGTATCCGTAGAAGTAAGTTGTTGAGGTGCAGTCAGACCTAAGACTGCTTCGTCGCCACCATAACCAACAATCATGTCTTCAAATCGGGCCAATTCCTGTTGAATCCAGTGCATCGCTAAGTCGGTCTCGCCAGTAGGAGAGAGATCTTCTATTTTGACGTTTTGTGCAACTTGTGTCAAGAACGTAAGCGTGACAGATGTTTTATGAAGATCGTTCGCGTCTATACCAGGAAGTGAGAATGTAATCAGAGAGGTCAGATGGGCGCGCCAGACAGGATGGGATACTATAATCGGAGTTAGAAATGCCAAGGAATGTAACGAAGCAGTCGTTCTGTGTGCCTCAACGAGACCTTGCAACGACGGATAGATGGTCTTCAAGGCTAGTGGTATTATCTGTTCTGGAGCAAGATACGCCAGGCCCTGAAGAGACGCTTGTGCCATATCCTGTATTTCGGTGGATCGAGAATAAGTTGACATGAACGTAACTTTCCTCAGTATAGAAACGAACCGGGCTCTCGAATCCTCCAGAGATTGATTTGGCAGGGTTGAGGTTTCTCCCGAACGTTCTCTATTGATTCTAAGCTGAAAGAAAGTGACAAGTTCATATAGAAGAGACCCTAATGACGCCATCCAGTTTCCAGCATTCGAAGGATGAAAAAAAGTCTCTGTAGCTTCAAAAAATACCTCCAGGCGATCCAAAATTCGTTCATCAGGCAACATGTAAATTAGTAAGCGAGACATATCCTTTGAGGTTGCGTATTTCTTGTTGAAGAAGAGATTTTGAGCATGAGCATCTAGATTTTTAGAAGACGAGCCGGATGAATTTCCAATTGGAACCTTCATAAGGCGTAAGAAGTGAGTAAAAACATAATCTGTCTGTTCATGAGTCAAAAGTGAGCCATGTTTCTGTTGCGTTGTATATATGTCTCTTGCCCATCGAGAGAGAAATTCGATGATGATTGCATCAGCCATGTGCGATGAGGCCATAAGATTCCACATATGGAACAAACTCGGAAGGATGGAATCAATGTGTGCTGCGTTAGAGGTCGGTAGGAAGCTGCAAACCAGGTAAAGCGAGAGGAAGGCATCGCCTAGTATACTGGTTTGAAATAAAGGCAGAAACTCTTCAAGAATTGCTTTGGTCTCGTCGGGATGAAAGAATTGTTGCGCATGTGCAAGAACCTTGATGTGTTGCAAATCCTCGGCAGCGACAGCTCGTATGATAAGTTCGCCTGAGGGAATGACAACTCGCTTGATCACATTCCAAAGTGGTCGCCAATCTAGAACGAGATCATGTATGCCATTAAGATAATATCGACGCCTAGAAGGTCAGTCAAACAATCAAGGAAGAATTTGGAGTTACATACTTTGAAAGATGCAGGAAAGTACTCATAAATGATCGATGCGCTCTGGGATCCACGCCAAACGCGGTGATAACCTCATAATACACCTTCAACAGCGCAATGCGAGACTCTTGGGGCATTCTGAACTTGAGGGCCAGCCAATCTCGAAGCTCTGAGTTCCAATAGAGAGCTCGTGGCCAGTGCATGGCAGCGAATGCGTTATGTAGCTCATGCGTTATCTTTTGCAGATTTCTTTGTCTGTATGCAGCATCTTCGATTTCGTAAGGCAAGCAGGTAAAATAAGGATATGTGCGGTCATCATCTCCCATCTAAGTGCAAGAAGACTCGAAAAGGAATTGACTGGCGTACAAAATGCAAATCCTGAGGGTGCAGGGTCTGTCAATTGTGTTTCTGAGCGGGGGAGAAGTGATCAAAGACAGTTGTCAGGTGTGGTGAGCAGCAGCCATGACTGCACTTTTCCTGGCGGTGAACGCGTGTATCCATCCATGAATAAACTTTCTCCACGCTGTGGAACACTCTGTGCCGCCGCCTCCCGCAACGGACGATCTTTGTTTTGGAGCAGCTGCTGTGCTTCTGCTCTTACCAAAGATCATTCTTCCATGGACTGCACGGTCAAAGTGTACAGTAACGCTCCCTTAGACCGTGATGTGCTTGATACATCTTTAGAAGGACGCGTGCGCAGTTGGTCTATATGCTACCACTGAAACTGCTGAAGTGCATCCTCTGTTGTACCGTGAGTATAGTGACCGCCGCTGGTGTGTTGGTGCACAACGAAGTATTGCGCAGGGCGATCTACTCATTCAATCTACCGTTATCAGAGGATGCACATGGGAACGCGCATCTTCCCATATCACTTTGGCTTGCGCAATATGCCACCTATGCGCAAGCTGGAGCCTTCTTCCCTGATTGGGGCTATGCATGTTTAGGTGGTGATGAAGAAGCAGAGGTAGCTCACTGGCCACCATTTCTTGCCGTTGCAGTAGAACACACTCTGAAGAAGTATCCAGACATTCGTCGTTCTTCCAAAGGCCAGCAGCTTTTGAGCTTCATCTTTGCCCTGGCATCTCACCAGAATAGCGACGCCACTTGGCACAGTATCAAGATGCATGGTGGACTACTAAGGGCCATGGCAGATCTAGATTTTGGTCAAGATATGGACGAGGCACACAAGGTACTTGATGTTGGAGGAGATGTTATGCTTGCTCATGAGTTTGCACTAGTACGCGAACAAGATGGATTTGGGCACTTGAAAGACACCTGGTCAGTACCTGTTCAGGATATAATTGAGATATACAGCACAATGGGCATAGACGTCAATCCCCTCAAGATTCGCACTTGTATGACACGCGGTTTCGCTGCGCTTTCAGCGTTGAGGAGAGCAGGAGCAGCACTGGCCTCAAAATATCAAGCACAGTCTCCATTCATGAGCTCCCAACTGGCAAAGCACTACCTAGGCTCCATAGAGGAAGCGTCCACCACCACAGTCTTATGCTGGATTGCGGTCGCGAACTGGATAGAAATTGGCCGTGTCCCGACCGCAAATGAGAGTTGGAAAGTGTGTGGCCCAATGCAGACAATTCTAAAAAAGGGTAAAGCAGGTCCGTACAAGATGGCTTCGAGCAAGCAGGAACAAAAGTATCTCGCATTGAAAACTCCACTGGCAGTCTGGCATAACATTACAAAGGACGTCATGTCCGAATACGCGCAGCTCGTAGCGAATGAGAAAAATTCGATTGTAAGCCTGTATGATAGCCAAGTAGGATTGCTTACAATAACTACTGCCAGAGCGTACATCTTCTCTGCGCATCACCCACTCACACAAACACCTTACAACGAGAAAAATGTCCCGAGCTTTCTGACGCCCTCGGTGGCATATGCAGAGTTTGGAACAAGTCTTTCGATAGTGGAGGCCCAGGGTAAGCGCAATTTAGCTGTGGGTAGCCCGACAGACACAGATTCAGGATTGGAGCCAGCAAGAGGAGGTACGTATTTTGTGCCGCTAGATATCCCCGACGTTGCATTCCAGGTGGATGACCATTCATCCGATTCGCCAGAAGTGCTGTTGAGGTCAGCTGAATCCTTCTCATTCATACCATTTCACAAAAATGCTACTTGGAGTGGCCAGGAACATTTAAATGCACAAGATCTTGGTCAAAGTCCTTACTTTGGTCGTTCCGTGGTCAGTCTTCGTTTATCTGGTACAGAGACTCTAGCCATTCTATCTCAGTCGAAGATAGAAGTCTTTCGCAACAAGAATCTTACCATGGAGACGACTCCATACATAACACTTCAGCACAGTTCAAAGAAAAACGACTTCTCCAGGCCACCAATAGCATCTTATCTCTATAGTTTCATGCTGTCTGGACAGTCTGTCCTGGCAGTAGCCAGCCCGTGGACCGGTCGTCATGCGAGTGGTTCAGTATTTTTGTTTCTGGAAAGTACTTTAAAAGCAGGTATTATTTATCTCGAAAACGCTGATCACATCATTCATCCAGAGGGCGATGTCGTTCCTTATGGAAGGTTTGGAAGTTCTCTTATTTACGCAGCTAAGCAGCAAATGCTGTTAATAGGGTCAGCTGGTGAACGGCAAGTGATTGCTTATAAACTGGAGCGCTTTCTGAAAAAGCACGTAGAACTCTTCCGAATGTCGGATCCTTCATTACAAGCACTAAACACAGGCTTCGGGTCGAGCGGGCTATTAGCCAGAGGCAACAGCCTCTACATAGGTTCCTCTCAAGAGGATGACAATAGTGTCCATCAGGCTGGCAAGGTGTACGTGTATCATATGTCCTTACTATACCCCAAGAACTCGAGACGGAAGAACGTGCCATGGACAATCAAATTGGTGCAGGAGATTGTCGCACAGCCATCAAAGCCGTTCGCGCGATTTGGAGCCAAGATCATTCCCGCAGGTTCCTCAGATACGGTTTACATCACCTCGCCGAATTATGACGATCGGGGTGCATTATTCCAAACCCCTTCTCTTGCGCCCATTCGAACAGCGAGTGACTCCAAAAACGGTTTGCTGAAACACCTGATGAAGAACACCAGGAAACCCACAAAAAAGCGTTACAAGCCTGTATACGAGCTCACTTTATTACCCTGCTTGACTGGGTTTGAGCCTAGCTCGGGATTCAGTACGGACGTGGTTGTTGCCAGCGATGGGCTTGTTGTTGTCGGAGCACCTAATCAGCAAGGCTTGTCTAGACACGATCGACGAGCAGGCAAGGTATATCTTTACCAATATCCGAGCTGTCCATCTTGAGGCAGTATGCTACTGAGGAATAAACCAAAATGCCATGGTGCTGATCTAAGAGTCACTGTAAGGTAAGCATCAATTCTTATATAACATGCGATTGATTTCATCTATATACTATAAGCACACTACATACAATAGTTTGACCAGAATCCGTCATACTAGTCCTTGAACGGTTTCTCCATCGGGGCAATGACCTTGCCCTGTTTCTTGACGACATGTGGCATGATCAATTTTTGGAAACTCGTGCGAGTAGTGAACTCTGGACCTATCGGCAGATTGAGAGACCGCTCATATTGTTCCTTGGTCTCGTAAGGATAAGGAACAGATTGAGACATGTATGGCTTTGCCTGCTTCATGCGTTTTTCATTGATGATGACATTTTGAAGTTTTGCGTCTTTTCTGCCATCAGGTTTGATGCCCTCAACGTGCTTGATGAACTTTTTCCGCGATTTTTTCACGCCATCGCCCGTCCAACTGCCCCAACCAGGCAAAGTCTCGTCAATCTCCTGAGGTGCATCACGGTTCATATCCGCAGTCTTCTCAGCGGCAAAGTCTGCAACGACGTCATCTCCCGCAAACGCTTGGCTCACTAGCTCGGCCTGTCTTAATGCGATTCGATGTCTACTAGGCAGTCTTGATGTTTCGTCGACCTCGGAACCATCGTCCTCGGAGAGATTGTCCTTCATTGGAAGAACGCTCTTCACATCGAGCACAGGTCCACTCATTTTGCCCTGATGCAACTGATCCTTTTTCCGTCTGTTGAGCTTCGCCGCAAACTTGAGAGCATCATCAGTGTTCTTCTCGATCAACATATCCTTCTTCTTTCGTGGTTGAGGCTTATCGGTCAACCAAGGATTGTACTCATCATCATGGTCGGTTTCCTTGTGAGGGGTACTTCTGTATTCACTTGTCGAGCTTGATTCTGCGTGCGGTTGAATTGGCTTGTCGGGAGATTGAGCTTTACTCTTCTTTGATGTCGAGGAAGGTACAGTTGTAGGTCTGAAGACTCTTCGACCTAGATTGATATTTTGCGCGTCTTCGACATTATCGTCCTCGAGAAGTGCTGCAGCTTGGCGGGCGTCAGCGTCTCTCATAAATTTCATCGTAAACACTCCTTTATCAGGCAATGGTTGGTCTGGCACTAACGGATCCAAGGCAGTGTCGCTGTCGTCCGAGTCATCGTAGTCAAGCTCGTCTGTACCGCGAATCTTACGTTCTAATTGCTCACCACGCTGAAGTTGTTCTGTAATCGCAGCTCGTGAGCCTTCGCCATGGTCAGCACGAGTAAGCATCTTTTGCGCCCATTTCCCAGTGTTCTTGTGACGCAATTCCATTCTCTCTCGCGCCCGTCGTGACTCTTGCTCGAAAGCTGCTTCTCCTGCATCCTGATTCTCCTCTAGCATTGCTAATTTTGCTTTTTCACGTTCTTTGCGATGGACTCGACGATATGCTTTTGATTTGATTTTACTCTGCCGTTTTGCTTTCTGTTCTTGCCGGAATAGAAGGTCACGCATAATTGCTAGATCAGCGCGACGCTTCTGAACCTCTTCAACACTGAGCTTAGCCATTTCCAAGTCCTCGAACTTGGCGATGCTTTTTTCCGACTGCATGCCGCTCTCTTTCAGTATATTATCAATTTGATTCTCCAGGTCATTCTCAGGCTTGAATGTAGACGCAAGCGAATTATTGTTTGGCTGCACTTTTGCAGCCTCATTCAAAGGAAACTTCAGAACCGCAGCTTCTCGCAATTGCCGAACAGCAGGTTGCCATTTAGTAATTTGCTCTTTGACAGTATCGTATGCCGCGACACGATCTAGTTTATCTTGTATAGGCTTTGCCAGCGGCGCATCTAGTGTTTGCGTCTTCTTTAGTACTTTGGCATTTTGATTGCTCAACGAATTCATCATGGTGGTGAGATCGAGCTTGCCGGAATTAGAGGACAATCCAAGATTGTATTCGGACTCTTGAGTGAACTCGTTGTTGTCGATTAATTTGCGTTTTTTCAGTCTTACTTCGTCTTTGACAACAACAGGAGCTTCATCAGATCTCTTGCGCTTCTCCTCTAACTGTTTTACAAAGCTCGCAAGAGCATCGTTCTTTGCAAGGTTTTGATCATCTTCAGAATGAAGAGATTCGTCGCTTGACACACTTTCGTCAGAGGAAGAACTGGAGCCAGATTCACTATCATCAGTATCGAAGGATGTATGCTCCGCTTCAGCCTGCGCAGACGACGTGCTACTGCGAGCGTCATCGAGATCGACGATAGAGGGCCGGTTCGCTCCGAGCATCTCGCTCAAGTCCATTAGATCATCCCCTGCATCATCCTCAAAATCTGAAGCTGTCTCAGGGTCTGAAGAGGCATCTGACATGATATCGTTGGGCACATGCTCCATTCTCTGGCTCGTGCTTTTCGTAAAATTCGAACCATCATCATCGCTGTTTTCATTCAAGTCAATCTCCGGTTGTTTTCTTTCTCTGTCGACGGATGCTTGCGACTTGCCCTTCGTCTTATTTGTCACCTTACGCTTCGCTTTGGAGGATCCAGAGAATTTGAATGAACCAAATCGCTCATCGTCACCGGACTCGAACGCTTCATCGGATTCAATCTCCTCATCGTCCTCAGACTTCATCTGGACATCACTGTTATTGCCAGCGTCCGCCTCTTCCTCGTTGTCGAGTCTGAACGCATTTTGTGAACGTTGCGAAGCTCGCTTTTTAGACTGAACTTTGCGAGAGGGTCCCGACTTCTTGTTTGAAATAACTGGTAGAGAGCCCGTCGACCTTACGACGGGCTTCTTGTGCCTCTGGCCAGCCATGATTGCACGATTGCAGCTTGTGATTCAACAAAAATTTAAAATTTGAGGCACAACACAGATTTGGTGGTGGAGCTCTGCCGTTATGATGCAGTTGTCCACTTGACAATAAATCACCTCTGCTAAACAGCACTTTCCCGCCCATCATTGCTTGCTCTCAGTCCTCGGCGATGTCTGACTTGGCTGAAAGAAGGGAAAAGGAGCGATTGAAGCGCCTGAATAGGCTTGCTGCCACCTCACTCGAGAGCAACCCGGAGGTACGGCAAGAGAAGCAAGGAAAGGTCAATACAACCACCATACCTAGGAACGAGTCCAGTCAACAGAGGTCGCAAGTAGTAAAGAGCACGGTACCACCGCGAGAGAGGGCCTTTCCAGAGACGAACGACGCCACTTCAGCGAGTAAGTCGGTTAGGACTGTTGATTCTGAAGAACCTCTGTCCAGTTGGACTTCACGGACAATAAGTGACGCGCTGAGTATCTCCATAGATCCAAGCTATGAACGCCTATATTACCTTTCTGCCTTTCATGACGAGCTGTCAATGGAAAATGACACAGAAGATCCACCTACACTCACTGTAGACAATCTGGACAGAGCTGTCTTCGCTAGACTATCGACCGACATGGATGAAGCGCCATTCGACTATCTTTTAGGAGCGTATAAGAAGGTAGAAGCTAGTTTGCGCTCCTTCAGGAAAGATACTCAAGCTCTCAATTCAGACAAGCAACACGTTCTAGCAGAAATAAAGAGACTCTGTGTCAGCTATGCTGGTCTCAGTATAACCTTGCCCGAGATGTTTGAGACTACAAAGCCTCCGATCCCCGCCGATCTGCTAGCACGGTTGTTACATGATGACCAGGAAAACCGTGGAATACCCGAGAGTTTTATGAGAGATCTGGTCACAGTCCTAGAAGAGGAAGAAGGAAACTTGACCAACTTTTTTGACCCTATCTTCCTTCAGCTCTCGCGAAGTCTTTCTAAAACTACCCTGACCGAAAACTTCTATCGACACTTCGCAGCCTTAAGACGATTGTTGCTTCATCCACCGCTGGTGTCGATCTTCTGTCGCTCCGCTGCTTTCTGCCCGCTTTGTCCTGCGCCAGATATCGAGCACATGTCACTGCTGGGCCCCCTCTTCAAAATCTCTCCAATTGATGCAACCGTGGCAAATCTGACTTTTGGGTCGCTGGCCTCCGAAAATCAACTTCAGATAGCCAATGCAATTTCTTCACTACGCTCTACCATACCCGTATTACAAACTCAATTGTTTGAGATCTGTAATATTTTCATCAGACATTCCTCGGAGACCCGAATGGCCCTGCTAAAGTACTTTGCGATGGTCCTCAAAATGAATAAAAAGCGGCATGCCATACAGGTCGATGCCTCAACCGTGTCAAGCGATGGGTTCATGGTCAATATCACAGCCGTGCTAACCAGGTTTTCCGATCCATTTGTTGCAGATATGACCAAGATCTCGAAAATCGATGTAGAATACCTTCGCAGAGATCCTCTTATTGATCTGGACGGCGAAACGCGCCTCATAGCTGATGAAAGTACAACACTGGAGTACTATTCTAAGAAGCTGCCGGGCGAGAACAATTTCATATCACATATTTTCTTTCTCAATGTCGCATATCAACATTATGGCCTAGGTGCAACGATGGCTACACACCAAAAGCTTATTGAAAAGATCGCCGATATGCAAAAGTACAAACAGCGAATGCAGGCAGAGCAACCATTCACGGGGCCTCAGGCCGCTATGATGACCATGCAGTATCACAGGATCGAACAGGCTTTGAACCAGTCTCGAGCAATATCCTTCTGCTACGAGGCATTACTTTGTGACGAGGCGAGCCAAGCCAGGTCATTTGCATTCTTAAGCCTGGTTGCAGCGTGGCTCGTTCGGCTTGTGGATGCTAAACAAAGCTATCCGCAAGAAATGATCACTCTGCCACTACCACCACTGGAGTCGGCTCAGGCTTATCAAAACTTACCAGAATATTTCGTGGAAGACATTGCAGAGTATTTCCTGTATGTTTCGAGAATGATGCCAAAATTGCTCTCCACTGCTCCTGTTACAGATTTGGTAATCTTCAGTCTTGCATTTCTCCGCAGTTCTTCTTACATCAAAAATCCATACTTGAAAGCGAAATTGGTTGAAATCCTCTTCAACGGCATTCGGCCATTTAGACGCGGAGAGACGCAAGGTGCACTAAGTCCGGTGCTCAATTCTCATGTGATGGCTCTGGAGCATCTATTTCCAGCTCTAATGGGTTTCTATATTGAGGTCGAAAGCACTGGTCTGTCTTCACAATTCTATGACAAGTTTAACATTCGATTCCATATTTCGCAGATTTTCAAGTCGATTTGGGAGAACCCTGCTCACAGAGATAAGCTCGCTCAAGAAGCCCAAGATGATCTAGAATTCTTCGTTCGCTTTGTCGCCTTGTTGCTTAACGATCAAACATATCTTCTCGACGAAGCTCTTGCAAAGTTGTCAGAAATTCATGGCTTGCAAATTGAACTCAAGGAAACCACAGATACCACGACCGAGCAATATCAGGAAAAGCAAGGGCATCTGCAGCAATCTGAACGGCAAGCGACCTCATATCTACAGCTCGGTACGGAGACACTGTCTATGCTCAATCTCTTTACAGCATCAATCCCTGCTGCTTTTTGTACCCCAGAGATTGCAGATCGTTTAGCAGCTATGCTGGACTATAATGTTGATGCACTAGTCGGACCCAAGTGTACGGGACTAAAAGTGCAAAATCCAGAAAAGTATCATTTTGATCCGAAAAGTCTTCTTAGCGGTATCGTCGGCATCTTCCTCAACATGTCTTCGCACACGGACTTCATACTGGCCGTTGTTCGAGATGGGCGTTCTTATAAGAAGGAAAACTTTGAACGAGTCACGCAAATTCTGCGGAAATTTTCTCTTCGCAGTTCCCAGGATATTGAGAAGATTGCAAAGTTTGTTGCGGCCGTCGAGCAAAAGAAAGTCGAGTATCAGCAAGACGAGGACGATTTAGGAGACATTCCAGACGAGTTCTTGGACCCACTTATCGGTGAATTGATGCGCGATCCGGTGATGTTGCCGACAAGCAGGACAATCATAGATCGTGGCACAATCAAGCGGCATTTACTCAATGATGCTACGGATCCATTCAATCGAGCACCGCTTGAGCTGAAAGACGTAGTTCCTGCTACTGAGTTGAAGCATCAGATTGAGGAGTTCATAGCGAGCAAGCAAAAAGAAGCAGGCAGATCATAGTGCCAATCGATGCCAGATTGAGTGCAGTCTCGTGAACCGCTCGTGCGGCTCACGGGGACTCGTCAAATGGGAAATCTTGCATATTCAGTTGTTCTCCAAAGGGATCGCTATAATTGGTTTCTTGCGTTCCTATGGCGACGGGCTGAGGACCATCTGTTTCAAACATGTTTATTATGGCTGCTTCTCTCTCCCACTCAGTCCTCAGAACGCTCATATCTATTGCTTTCCACTCATCGATCATGAGGATTGATCGACGACGTGCTTCAATGCCCCGCAGCGTATCTGTCTTGCCCCGACTCGTCTGACCTGATCGGACAGGAGAAACAGGTGCCTTGAGTGCGTCTGTACCAGTACTTGACTGTGTAAGTCCATAGAATGAGTCATCCAATTCTTCCGTCACTGTTACAGCCCTACTTGCAACGGTAGCGAGGTGATCATAATGAAATCGCACCAGTTTGAAGTATTGACCGACTTCTACTGCATCCACCGCTGTGATTATTCCAATGACTGTGCATTCCTCATCAGCGTCTTGCAGCATGACTCGAGAACCTTGTTGCGAGATGACCTTGAGAACGGGACAACGATTGATTGAAGCGCCCTCGTAGATTGTCTTGATGCAGATCTTGTCCGTGCTCTGATTTACCTCCATCGAGTATAATCTGGTGCAATCCAGTACGAGTCTGCATACTTGAAAAGAATAGGCTTTCAGAAGTCGGGCCGGAAAAGAGTGATATTGACCCGCAATCATTGCATCGTCCGCCGAGGATTGTAACTCTTTGTAGCGTTCTACAGTGAACTTGGCATAGGAACCTGTGAATTCTGTTTGACTTGGCAAAGGCTGAGTCAGTGTTCCTTCCTGCGAGTGGTCCACAGGGCCGAGTGAGGGCAGGACAAAAGATACTGTTTGACTAGCTCGCGTAGACTTTTCATGCTCTCGCGGTACGTTGTCTGTCTCGTAAGCGATTTCAATTTCTGGATTATCTGCAGTCTGCAATTGTTTGAGGGTTTGAGCATTAGTCAAGAGTTTCTGCGTAAAGGCATACTTTTCATCGGACTGGCTGTAATCAACATCCTCGTCAGAGTCGTCTCGGGCATCCAAGAGTTCTTCTCTTTGGGCTGCAGTGAAGGGATCGAGTGTCTGGTCCTCGACTTCCGGTTCCTCTACGTCAGAATCAAGTCCGTCAAAGCGTCCGAAATCAAAGGATTCTTCTGAAAGCACATCAAAGTCCTGTTCAGCATTCTCGACCAAGGCCATGCGCTAGCTTGAGCTTCACGGAAAATTGTTGTTGAGCTTGAGATTATAGGCAAGGGCTACTACTAAAGTCCGGCAAAAATCACGTGGCCACGACATGCAGATACCAAGACAATCTAGGACACAGCTGCAGATTTATGTAGTGTCTAATGTCTGCAACTACATGGCCATACGTGGTAGTGGAGGCAGCAGGTCTAGGCAGCCCAACTCAGCCTCGAGATCTTGCACGCGGGATTCGATCTTAGACTCGAAATTGCTCGTATTAATCGGGTCTATCCATGAGGAGCTCTGCAGAGACTGCTCCCCAATTTTCCTGCCTGGCGACAGATTCCGTGGTAAAATTCGCCTTTGAATTAACTGTCCTCTACACAAAGCACATTATGTCGTCCTCACTAGTGGTTCCCGAGAAGAACACTTGTATGTCGCTTTCCTATCGCGAGCGCAATCTCAAAGCCGATTCTGCC
This sequence comes from Taphrina populina JCM 22190, assembly GCA_000836195.1. NCBI lineage: Eukaryota > Fungi > Ascomycota > Taphrinomycetes > Taphrinales > Taphrinaceae > Taphrina > Taphrina populina. The sequence goes on from DF820114.1 coordinate 19,465, forward strand.
TTGCGAAAGTCGCCATTTGAAAGCACAGATCTGACATGACATAGTTCAGCACATTCTGCGTCTGCTCAACACTAATGTTGATGGAAAAAACAAAATCATGTTCGCCCTCACACAAATCAAGGGAGTCGGTCGTCGATACTCGAACTTGGTCTGCAAGAAGGCTGATGTCGATTTGAACAAGCGAGCAGGAGAACTCACTGTAGAGGAGTTGGAGCGAATCGTGACCATCATGCAGAACCCACAACAATACAAGATTCCAGACTGGTTCTTGAACAGACAACGTGATATCGTTGACGGAAAGACATATCAAGTGCTTGCCAACTCTACCGACACTAAAATGAGAGATGATCTTGAACGACTCAAGAAGATCCGTGCCCACCGTGGTCTTCGACACTACTGGGGCCTCCGAGTCCGTGGACAGCACACCAAGACGACTGGCAGACGTGGAAAGACTGTCGGTGTCTCGAAGAAGAAGTAAATTTCAAATTAGCAGTATATTGGTGGATTTGCTTCAAGGATTTGGTAGATGTAACACTTGGACAGATAAAGACACTCACATGAATGCGAGCGATATTCGATTACCCTCTCAAGCATTTTCAACTATTTAACCATTGTGGATGACATTTCACTACCGTGTATCTCGCAAGTGATGTGAAAGCCTCAAAATGATGATGTCTTTGTGAATGTCCTGCAAGATATATAAACTTCATTGGTTGTAAGCTCATGACATTAACGAACAAGTTTCATTAGCATGCACATTTTTACCATAGCTGGTGGATTAACTCGTTCGCCTCCTTTGGAATGTTTATTTATACATCTCATTTTTGGAGTAAACTTGCAATAATCTCCTGGTGAATCAATTTTTCAATATCCGTTCATCTCCAGACAGGTACGGTGCTTCTCTGTTTGATCGCGAGATCCTTCCAAAGTACCTAGCAGAATAAATTGCCCTAGGATCTTGAATATGCTATGGAATATGCTAAGCGTTGGTTTCGAAAGCGCATTAGTCAGCTACAACTACAGCAAAGAAGAGTCGTGCCAATTGTTTACAGCTTCTCTGGTTCCTGCATATCTTATAAGCTACAGTTACTTTTGACTAAGGCTGCCACTACGGAAGAGTTCCTTCCTGTTATGAAGATAGTTACTGATCAGCTTATGGTATGAACATCAAGTTTGTACAGTCCGTACATATTTTGATACTCGTCAAAGCGATCTGAAATACAATGAGTGTCTTTCAAGGCATGGAGATTCACGTAATGCTCGTCGGAAGCAGAATCCTCAACACCAGTGACAAGAAGGTGGAGTTTTGATATTAACGCGCCAAAGCTTTTGTCTTGGCTGTTGGGCCTGGCAAACCTCACTTCGATCTCCTCCCCATTTACAAGCAAGCGTGTCGAAGCACTCTAGGCGTTCGTTTCGCCCATGGACAGGCAACTCGCTCTGGAAGGATCAAGCTCAACAAGGATTAAACCCAAACCACTGCTGTTCTACTCTTGTTTAGACGGTTCGGAATGGATGAACAGGAGAGCTGCTTGAATCTACTCGCACAGCATGGAGCTGTAATTGCTGCTGGGAGTACGAAATTGGAAAGCTCGATGCAGTACGAGTCGAGCATCTGAGTGGCACGTTCCGCAGGCACAAAGTCAATCAAAACCTTGGCAACGATAGCCGAGTCTTTTCTGCCCAGCTGTGGTGGCACATTCTAAAATGCTCTCTGCTCATTGGCCCACTCGTGTCTTATCAAGTGGAAACATGGGGCGAGTGATGTCTTTCCTCGGCTTTTTAAGTAGCCAGTCCTGAACCTGAATTTTCCTCGGTGCAGAATCTTTCATTTCGTCGTTCATCATGTTGGACTCTCTGCGCCATGCTCGCAAAGGCGATCCTGCCATCAAGGCAGTCGAAGAACCAGCATATGGAGACGATGTCCCTCTTGACAGTGGGTACGGTGAGGATACGCGATCCAATGCCGCTAAATACTGGACCGTGGCAGTCTGTGGCATCGCGCTCTTGTCGGATGGGTACTGCGCTTCTTCTATTGGCACTGTCATTTCCATCATCAGCGGACTCTATCCGACAGAGACTGCCAACTCAACGGCCTTTTCCATCCTATCTTCCATCTCGTTTGTCGGCACAGTTGTAGGTCAACTGACATTTGGATATATATGTGATCGTCTGGGTCGAAAGTATGGCATGATTATCGCCACTACTTTGCTCATCATCTGGACAGGTAAGGTTCATAGGAGCTTGTCAGACGGCTCAAGTGACTAACTATTGGTAGCCATGTGTGCAGGTGCCTATGGACTACACGGCAGCATTAGTGGTATGCTGGCGGCTCTCGCGTGTTACCGTTGTTTCCTCGGGTTTGCCATAGGAGCAGAGTAAGTTTTCCGAAGCAGATTCTCTCATTTCCGACCACGGGTTAACATGCATAGATACCCTGTCTCGTCTGCAGCAGCCTCAGAGACCTCTGCAGAGACGAAGAAAGGCCACAGACATGCTATTTTTGTGGGTACGTGATGGAAGGATACTCTTGCCTCTTCGTGTAAGCTAATTCAACTTTAGGTGTTACCAACCTCATGATAGACTTTGGCTTTGTATTAGGTGCTTTTGTTCCCTATATTCTTGTCTTGATTTTCACAGAAAATCATTTACGAGCAGTGTGGCGAATGACCATTGGTCTTGGTGTTATCATACCTTCCTCCCTGTTTTACTTCCGAGTCAAGTTGACGGAGCCCAAGGCTTATCAAAAAGCCGGTGGCAGGAGAGCCAAGATTCCTTACTGGCTCGTGATTAAACGTTACTGGATAAGACTCTTGGCCATTTCATTGATCTGGTTCATCTACGACTTTTCTTCATATGCGTTCGGTCTCTACGGCTCCACCATCACCACAGCAGTGCTTCCTACTGGGTCTTCCAAGGCCAAGATTTACGGATGGAACACTTTATTGAACGTTTTTTACCTTCCCGGAGCCTTTTTAGGAGCTTTTGGATCAGACCTGCTGGGCCCGAAATATTGCCTTATGCTAGGTATTTTCGCACAAGCCATAGTCGGATTCTTCATGGCTGGCTTCTATGATCGCATCTTGAATAACGGTATTGGTGGATTCATCGTCATGTACGGTGTCTTTTTGAGTCTTGGAGAGTTTGGACCAGGAGACAACATTGGTCTTATTGCGGCAAAGTCATCGAGTTCCATGGTCAGAGGTCAATTTTACGGTATTGCAGCAGCCATTGGAAAAGTGGGTGCTTTTGCAGGCTCCTACGCATTCACTCGCATTGCAGCCCGCTTCGATCGCGCAGACCCGACTTCTGCGTCGGCTTATGCAGGGGACTTTTACGTTGCTTCAGCTCTCGCTGTGGTTGCAGGCATCATTGCGTTCTTCTTTGTCGGTGATCTTGATCAGGAATGTATTCAGAAGGAAGATGTCGCGTTTTTGGAGTATCTCGAACGCAATGGGTATGACATGTCGCAATTCGGTGAACATCCGAGTGTTGCAAGCTCGGAAGAAAAAGCACATCATTCCAACTCATGGACCAAAGATTCGCCTGGACCAGGCGAGCATGCGGATGAGCACAATTTTTCAGGTTAGCTTGATGTAATGTACATAATAAATCAACAATTTTGTCATTTAAAATTACTATTAATGCTACATCATAAAAGTTCGTTCACAGAGTTTCAAGAACTCGTCTAAAAATATGATTGGTGTGCTTATGTACAACACTGCCTTCCACTCATCCCAATTCAGCGGAACAATCGCGAAAAGACTCTGGAGGGCAGGAATATAGAGGATGGCGAAATGCAGAATCATGCTGAGTGTAATGGCATATACCAGTTTCATGTTGACCCAGAGCGGTAAAGTTAAGAGTGATTCGCTTTGTGATAAGGCACTCATGGCGTTCATCATCTCAATCACTACGAGAATGCTGAGTGAAACGGTCGATGCTGTCTTCGCTGCTTCATTGGTGAAAATATCGCAACCGATCACAGGGAAGTGGGCGGCACAGTCGTGGAAATGCGTCAGCTGATGGAACGTGATTTGTGGGCCCGCGTGGTAGTACATGAACCACCAAGCATAACCACCAACGGTTGCAACGCCTACGTAGGTGCCAATAATCATGTATCGCGCAAATAGCCAGCCAGTCACCAGCGGCTCATCACGACGTCGAGGAGGGCGTTGCATGATCGCGTGGTCGGGAGGATTGAAACCCAGTGCTGTGGCGGGAAGTCCATCCGTCACGAGATTCACCCACAGTAGTTGAACAGGGATGAGCGCTTCCGGCATACCCAGCAAGACTGTCAAGAAAATTGAAACCACTTCGCCAATGTTGGAGCTGATGAGGTATCGAATAAATTGCTGAGTGTTGTTGTAAATCGACCGACCTTCTTCCACAGCAGTCTCAATCGTGGCAAAATTGTCGTCGGCCAAAACCATATCACTTGCCAATTTTGCGACATCAGTGCCGGATCCCATGGCAATGCCGATATCTGCTTTTTTCAGAGCAGGGGCATCATTGACACCATCTCCTGTCATTGCTACAACTTCTCCAAGAGACTGTAAGAGGTCGACTAGCGCCGACTTGTGACTCGGTTCAGTTCGACTGAATAAGGATGCTGACTTGACGGCCTCTAGCTGCTCTACACGAGTCAAGTTGTCAAATTCACGGCCAGTGAATGATTTGCCAGTCAAGTCTTCAGACTCTTCGAAAACGCCAATGCGGCGACAGATTGTCTCGGCAGTTTGCTTGTTGTCCCCCGTTATGACGATAACACGGATCCCTGCTGACCGGCATTTTTGAATAGCCGACAGGACCTCTGGGCGTGGAGGATCCAGCATGGCGACCAATCCGACAAAAGTAAGGTTGGTCTCAATTCTGGCGTAGTCTGAAGTCTGCGAGAGTTTGGCAGGACTGCCTATACCGGATACATCCATTTTGATCGCGACTGCAATAACTCTAAGACCCTGTCGCCCGTACTCGATAATCTTGGCATCAATAGCAGAACGATGGGCTGGTGTCATGAGTTGTTTTTGCCCATTGATTAAGACGTCGGAGGATTTTGCAAGAACGGCTTCTGGTGCACCTTTAGTGAGGACCTTGTAATCCGAGCCATCAGCTACCAAGATGGACATCATTTTCCTATCGCGACTGAATTCATAAGTGGCCGCACGTGGATTTTCGCTAATATGAGTTGAGTTACTCGTCCCCAGTTTCTCAACTAGCGTCTTGAGTGCAGCTTCAGTCGGTTCTCCAATGTTCATGTATACTCCATTCTTTTCATCAAGCGAAATCTCTGCGTCGTTGCAGATGGCACATACACTAGATAGAACACTAATCGTCCGGTCTGAAGCTGCATTGGTGATGATTTGACCGTCTTCGAGAACATTGCCTCGAGGGGCATACGTAGTGCCCTCAACTTGCAACTCTCTCAAGCCTGTAGAAGAAATGCAAACCACTCGACAGACGGCCATTTGGTTCGTGGTTAGCGTTCCTGTTTTATCACTGCAAATAACGCTAGTGCTTCCTAGTGTTTCGACTGATGGTAGTGATCGCACGATAGCATTCTTGGCAGCCATCTTTCGTGTTCCCAAGGCTAAGCATGTAGTGATGACGACAGCGAGTCCTTCAGGGATAGCTGCAACAGCAAGAGCTACGGCAATCTTGAAGTAGTAGATGGCCCCGGTAAGCACGCCACCATGAGCAGGGTCCCAGAAGTTCTTGAAGTTTACGACCCAGACAAGGATGCAGATGACTGTGATCACCTTGGCTAAGAGGTCCCCAAAGTCGTTGAGTTTCTCCTTGAGCGGTGTTGGTTGACTGATTTGAGATGAAATGGATTGGTGAATATCACCAATAGCTGTTGCAGAGCCTGTCAGGGCGACAATCGCCTTGGCACGCCCGATAGTCACAGTCGTACCTGAAAAAAGCATATTGATCTGATCCTGCTTGACTGCGCGATCGTCAAGAACAGCTTCCGTGGACTTGTTGACGGATTCAGATTCGCCCGTGAGGATAGCTTGATCTACACGGAAGGAGTTCGTTTCGATCTCTAGAATTCTGCAGTCTGCGGGGACTTTATCGCCCACACTAACCTCAACGATATCGCCTGGGACGAGCTCTTCTGCCTTGATCTTGGCTAAACGTCCATTACGAATGACTTTAGCCTCATCAGGAGAGTACTCTGAAAGAGCTGCAATAGCCTTCTCAGCCGAAGCTTCCTGACTGACTCCCACGACGGCATTAAGAATCAGGATAGTCAAAATGACGATAGGATCGACAAATGGCTCAAATCCCTGTTCATCCTCCAGGATAGCAAGAACGAGGGAGATTCCAGCTGCAGTCAAGAGAATGATGACTAGCTTGTCTTTGAACTGTTCGAGGATGAGGTGCCAGAGCGGTGTTGGTGGATCATCGGGAAGAACGTTCCTGCCATACTTATTTCGCTGTTCCGCAGCACGAGCTGTTGTCAATCCCTTATTAGGGTCGACATGAAATGCTTCGAGTGCATCAGCAGTCGAACGAGCATAAGCTGACTCCATGGCGAGCAGGTAACAGAGAAGAGCAGCTGGCAAACAAAGAATTTGACAGCAAAACAACTTTTATGGAGGAGCCCCTGCACATCTGAAACCTGCGTTTTGATCATCAGGCAATGCGTTTGCTTCTTCTGCTGCTGCTGCAAACGCTCCGTGTGTCGGGTCGAAGCATGACAGTAAGTGTCAGAGAGGCTTCTCTCGAGGATCTAGAACAGCTGCTCATTACGAGTCAGTCGCAACAGCGGCAATTGACTCAAGAAGTCGAGCACTTTATAGCATCTCATCTAGATAACTTTGCAGCACTCTATTCAGCTACAGATGGGGAGGCCCAAGGGCTGCGAGAGAGGTTGTCTCCCTTTACGCCAAGATTTCCGATCCTAGAGACTTTACAGACCCTAGGGTCGCAAGTGGCTCTACGGAAACAACAGCTTGAAATAGTAAATACCGATTTGGCGACTGCAGAGAAACTTGCTCATAGTGAGTCTGATTTAGTCTTGGCCAACGCACAGTTACAAAATGGAGAATTCGTGTTGGCCTTCCAGCTTTTGGCGAAATTGAAAACCTCGCTAGAGGCTGGAGAACAGGATTTCCTGTCTCCGGAAACGATCACATCCCTGTTTGATCGCACGTCTGATCTACAGTCCTCATTATTTCGTCGAGTCAATGAAGCGTGGGATGAGAATCTTGCAATATCGGGTACAAATCGCATATCCGTCCAGGATTCTGTGACTCTTGAGCAGGCTGTCGAGGTGCTACAACTGATGAGTACTCTGCGAGCCAAGTGCAAGGACCTTTCCCAACAGATTGGTGCTCGACTTTTCATTCCCCTTTTGATGGAAAACCAAGAAATAATCTATGAAACTGATCAAGCTGTCGAAACGATCAATCCCGGTCTAGCAGGAGTTTGTACTCTTGTGCAATTGATTGCCAAGACGGTTCCAGCAAAAGTTCTAGCACCACTGCGTATCCATCTTCCTGCAGAGATTACCCATACAATCAGACACGTTTATCTCCCCAGCACCCTTCCAGCACAAATCCAAGCGACAGCGCGGATAGAGGTAGTCATTTCAGCATTACATAGTCTCCAGAAGGTCTTGAAAGACTTGGAATTCCGGGGTCATCAGGAAATATCTGAACTTATTTCTGAAATACCCTTATTATGGTTTCAAAATCGACGTGGTGTGGTCTTGGATCAATGTAGACGCCTTGTGCTCTCATGGACTGGAGCCACTGAAACTGTTGAACAGAATGCAGACGTCACGCATGCGAGCTTGTTGGCTCCAGCTGCTTCGCAAGAAGCAGCCGATGAAGATGATTGGGGCGCCACAGATTGGGATCTTGATTTACCGAGTGTAAACAAGGCTAACGACTCTGATCATGAGGCTGACGCTTGGGGCTTGAACGACGATGATAGTGACGACGAGAACATCAAAAAAGTTGTCCAGCCTGCTGCAAAACCTGCCGCGACGACTGAGACCACGGTCCGACTGTCTAGCAAATACTCCGTTTCTACTATTCCTAAGCAATTGTTGGAACTGATAAGAGAATGCAAAGCAGACTCACAAACACTCCAATCCAACACTCTCTTGGCATCACAATCAGGCGCGCTCGCTAGTCTCGACAGAGATATTCTCGATCTCTACAAGACACTTGTACCATACCTAATTCAGCGCACGGGCTACCCGCGAATGACAATCTACAATGACTGTATATACTTGGCATCTCTCACTGCTCCGCTCTTCTCCAGCTCTTTCGGGGAACGATACTACACTATGGAGCTATACGAGAAGCGAGAACAAATCCAGAAAATATTGGCTCAGTCTGATGGATTCCAGCACGTAGCAGTGGATGACGTGAAGCACATTTGTTCAAGCGTCGTGCAAAACACACTCGACTTGCTAAGACGTATCGGGGAACGATATGAGCCACAATTAAGTCGCACGGCACTGTATACTGCACTAGGCACACTCGCAGACTTTACAATCACTTACTTTATCGATGCAGTGCAACGCATGACTGATATCTCAGAAGCAGAGTCAATTGAGCTCGCGCGATTGGGAGACTCATTGTCTTCCCTCGAGGAACTTTTCAAGACTGACGACTCTGAGCCAGTTTTGGCCGCCATGTGGTGTCCACACTGGTTCAAGTTTCGACTACTGCTCGACATACTAGAGGCAAAGCTGGATTATATTTTGCAGTTATGGGATGATGGAGACTTGGTTGATTTTACGCCTCGCGAGGTCGAGGCATTAATTAGAGCTTTGTTTTCTGATTCTCCAAAGCGGAGAACTGCTATTCAAAAAATCACTGCAGTGTAGATAGAGTCTATCAATCTCAATTCTTGTATCCATCATCTAGTTCTTCCGCACGTGCTGCAGCAGCACGATTCACCGCCAAGAGACGCTTCTTCTCCAACCATCGTTCCTCCGGCACGACCCACCAACTGATGAACCCAAAAATTGTGATGGCACCAAGAATGATGCCGGCATAGTTGAGCGTAGTGCCAGAAACTGGGAAAACATATGGCGATACTAAAACACCGACGGCAAACCAGTTGAATGGAATTGCAAGTAGTGTGAGTGGCCGAGAAAAGGCGCCAAGTCGCCAGTGTCCATCTCTGAAATTGTTTGGTGTGATGAATGCACGACAAGTGGTGATCAGGGCATAAGCCGCGAAAGTAGGGACTCCTGCAGCCGAAATGAGACTGCTGAACGCAACAGAAGAAGGCAGAATCGTGAGCAAGATTAGACTTGCAACTATCCAAATGACAGTCTGAGCGTTTCTGGGATTACCATTCTTGTCAACTCGGGCAATCCAGTTGGACCATGGCAAAACGCCATCTCGAGCGACAGCAAAGACAAGACGCGATGCAGCGACTGAAGCGACACAAGTGTTGAGCAAGAGACCGACGATAGAGACCACGTTCATAAACACATGTCCTCCTTGACCCAGAGCTGCGGCATAGACAGACACAAACGGCTGAGGTCCGCCGTATGAATCGATTGTCGAGACGTCTGGTGCACAAAACAAGAAGAGAATCACGATTGGAAATCCAAGGACGGCCGAGGAAACGGCAGACCAAAATAAGCCCCGAGCAGCGTTGCGTGAGGCGAATCTCGTCTCTTCAGCGACGTGGCCAGAAGCATCATAACCGACCAAGATTCCAGCTGTAGCGAGGAAGGAGAGACACCAGTTCCATCCCGCGACAGCTCCAGTATCGTTCTCCCTATCCAAGAATGCATATCTAGCACTTCTGAATCCATAAGTGGAAGCCACACCAATTGGGAACCAAATCAGGTTGAGGAAGAAATCGAGCAGCACTACGCCCGAGGCGGCTCGGAATACCCAGCGGTAGTGTCTGGGAGGCAAGTACTGCAGAGACATGGACAGCGCCAACAAGCCTTCGGCAACAGCCCATTGAACAGCTCTGAATTTGATACTGCTGGTGTCTGTCGGAAAAGAGAGATTGAAGACGGCGAGTTCAGACAACAAGTAATTGGCACAGCCCTGCGAGTTGGAAGCCACAAAAGTCGTCCAAGCGGTGGTAGACCACCATGCGACAATGAATCCGGCAAGTCGACCGAAATTCGGGCCAGCACATTCGGCGGCCCAAAAGTAGATGGATCCAGCGGCCGGCAAGGCTGAACAAATTTCAGCAAGTACCGCCGCAGTGACAAAAGTGAAGATTGCCGTGACCAAATATGATGTCCAATACGCCAATGGTCCACCGGCTTCCACACCAAGGAAGAAGGTGACTCTGATACCTCCAATAAAATACAGTGCTGCAAACGCTGCTGAAAAATTGTCGACAAGCGCAAATGTTCGATGGAGCACCTATCGGGATTAGTTTTGCAAATCAAGATGGCTTGTCGCACGAACTTACAGGAGTGTATCCTAATTTTGCCTGCAACAATTAGCTCACAGCTCGCTTCGAGCAAGAGTAAAAAAAAGTAGTCATAGGCTTGTTTTGTTCCTTCCGCAGATATGAATCTGATCAAGTTCACGGGTATAATCTCAGCCTCTCCTTGTGCCTGCGAGAACGGAGGCACAAGAAAGAGACACCCCGAAAAACAGGCTTCTGACGACATGTGGGAGAGATGGAACGTTACCTGATGATCTTCATTTTTTTTGCTTTCCCGCCCGACATGATTCGAACACAAGTCGAAGTGAATCAGCTTACAAGAAGGCGGTCATCCTCATTGAGCGACGAGGCTGGCGTCCTCGAAGGGTCGGTGACTTCAGACCCGTGGGTATTGTATGGAGCAGTCTTACTCATGCTGCAGACAAGGTTGGTGCGATTGAATAGAGTAGAGAATTCCTTTTCCCTCCTTCTTCTACCTTTGTCGAGGGCAATTTGTACGAAGCGCCATACCAGCACGTGCATCATCCGCAAATTCCCGTAAAAGTGAATGGACGCCCGACGGCTTTTCCACGTCCATCGAATTTGACGCCTTCGTGACGCAAGAGCTTGACCTTTTCACGAGCGTGTTTCCCCGTGGATCCCCAATCACCGCCGAATCCCCCGATAGACCCATCATGAGCGAGGACGCGATGGCAGGGAACCATGGGTGCAAAGGGATTGCGTCTCATTGCACTTCCTACTGCACGTGGAGAACTCTTCAAGTGGTCTGAAATGCAGCGGTACGAGGTCCACTGACCACGAGGCACACGTAGTAGCGTCCGTAGCACAGTCTTTCTAAATTCAGATAATTCTTTTGCTTCATCGATGAGTGATTCATGAAACGATGCTTCGCTCTCGCTCTTGACTACGATTGCGACCGCCTTGTCTTTGCCGTGATGTTTGCCACGCAGCGCGAGACTTTTGTCATTAAGGGCCTGTAGGTCGGCTTCACCAGACAAGATTGCTCTGCCCATCATGATAGCCTCTCGAATCTGCTCTTCAGTCATGTTCTTGTACGCCGGCGACTTGATCTTTTCCGGCCACGGGACCGTAACACCCACAGCATTGTCCAATATGATGCGTGCAAAGCAGTGATCTAAAGTGACTGGCCACACGGGCTGACTCGATGATTGTGATTTTGCCGCTTTGGGTAAAGTGTCAGCATAGACTTCCTTCCATTCGATCTGCAAATCTTCGAGTGTCATATTGACCACAAGAAATAAAGAGTTTGCCAATTGCCCAGGAATCTCGCACTTGTCAGCAAGGTGGAGCTTTCGAATAAACCCTTCTTCCTTCCAACCACGATTTGCACCCCTTGTAAAAAACCCAACCCACCTGTCGTTCAGTAATATTTAGCCTGCATCTGTGGTGGAGCATTGTGGCCTTGTGGTGCTGTTGAAAGAATACTCAACGATGGAGATCAACCCGTCACTCACGCTTGAACTTTTGCACAGAAATGTTGTTCAATACCTGCCATCGCAATACGTCACGCTATGCGAGCACTAGTTGTACACTATATAGAAATCCTCGTCTCATAGTTATGGCAACCACACTTTGATGACTTGATCTACGCCTCCACTTGCAAGTACGTACCTGCCCTTTCCTAAGTGCTCCGTGGTCTCATTGACTTGTTTTGTACCATTCTCTGGGTGCCGCTGCTGCGCCAGTAGCTGCGCTGCGCTCAAACCCCATTTCAGACAACACACGAAATGCCCATGTGCATCGTCGATAGTCCGACAACATCTGCCTGCCTGCTCCAGGTCCCAGACCTTGAGGCTTTTATCGTCACTTGCGGAAATGAGATATTTACCATCTGGGTGGAAAACGAGCGCCCTCAACCAATTGTTGTGCCCTGTCAGCGTTGCAATACAGATTCCATTCTCCAAATTCCATAACTTGATAGTCTTGTCTCGCGATCCCGTGGCGGCGAAGGAACTCGTTTTTGTTGGCTTAATGCCTGCTAGATGGCACAAATATGTATGAGTAGTGGCTGGAGCGAATACGGCACACTCAACAACGTGTCCATGACCCCGAAGCTCTAGCTTTCTGTCTCCAGTAGCAAGATTGTGAACTCTCGCAGTCTGGTCTGAAGCTCCAGTCAAGACGGACAAGCCATCAAAATTGGGACTCAGACAGCGAATCCAATCACCGTGAGCATCTTCTATTGTTTTGATGCAGAATCCCGTATTAGTCTCCCAAATTCGAATGGACCGATCGCGACTTACTGATGCCAGATGGTCGCCTGAAGTGGGTATAAACTTGACTGATGAAATGACATGATCATGTCCAAAAAGTGTCTTAATACATTTGAAATCGTCGTCCGTGTCCCATATCTTGATGGTCAGATCACTACTACAGGAAGCTAGTAGAATTTTTCTTGTAGAGCTAGACCCATCCGTCCTCAGAAGAGGTGGAGAAAAGTCAATATCAGCTACAGCTTTCGTATGTGATTTTAGCGTTCTCTCGAAATCACCAGTTTCCCAATCCCAGATTTTTATGGTCGAGTCTTCTGAACTGGTAGCGACCGTACTGAATGTCGGGTGGAAGGCGATACCAGTGATGGGTTGTCGGTGGCCAGTCAAAGTGTGCCTTGCTGGCGCCTTTGGTATCCAAGTGGATAGATCGACTTTGCCATTGGTTTGAGCATAAGTGGACGGTATAGAGGCCTGCAAGTCTGCCATTGCTTGTTCGAGATCCATAATCTTCTTCTGGAGACGAACCACAGACATCCACTTTTTTTCCAAAAGGCCTTTATACTTTTTGTCGTCATCATGTACTGCGTCATTGTCGAACGCAAGCTCTTTTGACAAGACTTTATGTGAAGAGGTCAGATCTTGCGACTGTAGATATGACAAGATCGATCGATGGAGCTCGTCGCGTTGTCTTGCGGATAAAGACATGGGTGATGACAGCTTGTTCTAGGCACGCCAGACTGTTTTCACTGCAATCGCACCAGAGACATGCCAGAATAGACTGTCAGGCCAGCATGGGGAGAATCTCCAGCGAGACACTGAACGGTTGCATTTATTCGAAGACACAATTTATTGTGATAATGCGGCTGCAGAACAGATCCACAAATTCGTACCACGAATCACGACTTTCAACACATATGAACAAGTCTTCACAGTTAAAATTGCTGTGCATCCCAATTTATACTCTATCTATTACTGTGTAAACACATTACAGAACAAGACACGCCGCCGCCAAAATTCTTATTACACCTTGACACCTTTTCAAAAGTCCAAACCGCTGTGAACGGCGGGCCGCTTGTTCACGAGAGGGATTTGCGTCTCTGCCACCTCAAATTCTTGTGATCTTGATTCTTGCGCAGCAAGATGATCTCGTCGTGCCCGTTTTTCGTTTCCAATACCTAGCTTTGATATACCAGAATTGAGTCCCTCAAGCAGGACACATGCCTTACACACATCATTACTGGAGATGAATCCGCATCTCGTGCAAGTACCTTGCTTGGCCATTTCCACGGTCCCCTTGATCTGAAACTGCTCGCCAGAATGGATGATATCAATGATGGCAGACGGCCGCATAGATTCCAGGTCCTTGATTAGCGTCCTTGCAGTACCTCTAAAAGCTTCAGGAGAATAGAGACATTCTGTGGAAAAGTAATCGAGGTTTTTGTAATGAGCATACAGCACAATCTCCTTCTCGTAAGTGTACTTGAACGGCTTTGACCGTCGTATGGCCGCCTCACCTTGCGTCACGATTTCAGTACACCTGCCCAGTCGAGCCACGTCACCTCTAAGCAAATTCATGATGACCGTCTCTGCGATATCATCCGCATTGTGACCCGTGACTATGTGTTGAATGTCCAGCATACCTGCACCTCGATCGAGAGCCTGACGCCGAAACACGCCACAGAAGGTACAGTTGTTCTTCTTGCCGACGGCATCTACAATCTTATCCATACTCCACCCGTAGAGTTCATCATAACTGACAATCGTAAGGGGAATCGCATACTGAATCTGATTTCGCTTGACAGTCTCGAGAGAATCGTCACGGTAACCCTTGATACCTTCATCCACACTGATGAGGTAGAGATCGAGACCGTAATCGTAGCGCTCATTCAAGAGCTTCATGATGTGCGCGAGGACGGTAGAGTCCTTGCCGCCAGAAGCGCCAATGCCGATCTTATCTCCGCGACGAAACAAGCAATTCGAGACGATTGTATTGTGAATTTCAGTCTCAAACACATGGAAGAAACACTCGCGGCATATCTTCTGAGACGTCTTGGGCCGTTTCATCTGCGGTTTGCGCACATGGCACAATTCACATGTCCGCATATCAATGCAACACGCAATGTCGTGTTGAAGAAAGACGTTCAGAAATTTTGTTTTGCGTAGATGGTGGCGCAGTGAGAGCTCCGACGACCCGAGTTGGATGGCGTTCGATAAGCGGGAGATCCTCCAATCAGAAATGAGCCTGGGCTGCTTGGCATTGTGTATAAAATCATGCACTTCTGCTGCTGCTGCTGCTGCTGCTGCTGCTAAACACACTGGATTCACCTTCCCCCTGATGCCTCTGGGAATCTTGCAGCCGTCGCTAGGCTTTCAAGTGCCTGGCACTCAGACGCTGGAAGCGCGACGCGCGACTCAGGCTCTCAAAAGAGTACCCGAACCAAGTTCTTCCCCTGATGATCCTCTCAACTGGCCACTGGCTCGCAAGAACTTTCTGCTTGGCATCTTGTGCGTGCACAGTCTCTTGGCCGCCGTACTCAACACTATTCTCGCCAGCAACACCTTTCAATTGGTGGCTGCCTTCAAAGTCAGTTTCACAAAGATTGCTATGCTTACTGGCTACAATGTCTTGTCCCTCGCCATTGCCGCCCTCTTTTGGTCCGCCACTTGTCGCGTTTACGGAAGACGTCATGCGTTTCTCTTTGGCTCAATACTCATGATTGCCGGCAATTTCTGGGCCGCAGAGGCAGACACATACCACGCCATGCTCGGTGCCCGGATTCTTCAAGGAATAGGCATTGCGCCGTATGAAGCTCTCATTCAGGTCGTCGTGACAGACTTGTATTTTGTCAGTCAACGTGGTCGCGCTTTTGCCTTTGTCGCTGTTTCGTATCTGACTGGCGCCATGGTGACGCCCATCATCACGGGCAAGTTGACGATGGACCTTGGTCGTCGTGCTCCATGGTATCTCATTGGATCATTCACCATTGCACTCTTCCTTATGGTGTTTTTCTTCTTCGAAGAGACCGCTTTCGTGCGGGAAGAGATTACGCACGAAACCGTTGTCGCTCCCTCAAAGGAGCCTTTCAATGGGGCATCGGATGTGTCATCGGCATGCGAAGATGCAGCACCAACAGGGTCGGAAGAAGTCTTTGTCGTCTCCGACATCTGTATGCTAAAGATTGCACGACTATCTCCTTTTTCGACACGGTACTCCAACGACTCGCTTTTAAAACTCATCGTCAGGCCCATCATCATTTGTGCTCACCCTGCCGTCTTCTGGGGCGCCGCATCTTCGGGACTGATCACCGCTTGGACAGTCATGCTCGCCACCGTGATGGCCGCTCTCTTTGCATTCATTTCGCCCGCGGAATTAGGTTACTTGTATACCGGCCCGCTCTTGGGTGCTCTTATCTCTCTACCCCTTGCGGGACTTGCATCAGATTGGCTTGCGCGTACATTGGCGAACAAATACCGTGTCTATGAACCAGAGTACCGCATCTTGATGATGGTTCCATTCACCATTATCGCTACAATCGGGCTCTTCGGGTTTGGACATACCATTCATATGGCGCGACCTATTCCAGCCATGTTCTTCGGTTTCGTCATTTCTTCAGTCATCTTCTCATCAGTAGCTGCCAGCACATATATCGCCGATGCATATGCGCCATTAGGTGTCGATTGTTTTATCGCTTTCATTCTCGTCAAGAACTTACTCGCGTATGCATTGACCGTGAAAGGCGTGACCTGGTTGCTCAAGGACGGCGTGGTCAAGATGTTCAACACTTGCGGTGCAGCTCAAATCGCGGTCTGTGCCTTGTCAATACCCATGTTTATCTTTGGCAAAGCCATTCGGCAATATTCTGCAAATTCAATCACTTGGCAAAAAATCATCGCCTGACAGTAATCACGGAATTATCTTTCGAAGAGAATGGCTCCCTTTTTTTCTTGTACCTATATACTATCGCTGGTCGTAGTTTTACCTAATTTTGCGATTAGACTATGTATTCCTTCTGCATCATCCCGAATTATTGTACTCTTCTACAGCAATCTTTATCTTTGAATATACAAATTTCCGACCAGACTCCTCTTCAATAGGAATGAACGGCCCACGTACTCCCTTCAGAATCAGCTGGATTCCGGTTTTCTCAAGGGCAATTGTCTTCAGGTCAGTGAACGCAACATCCCATTCGACCGAGAAGTTTTTGGTCTTTGCTAAAATCATTGTCTGATACGTGATCAACAAGGTTGCCTCGTCCGTAATATTGTAGTGCGCAAGATAATCCTCACCAGACAATTTGCTATTGTTCAATTGTCTCAGCCAGAAAAGTCCTAATGCTTCAGTTTGATTGAACGGTCGGACAACATGATCTCGGCCAACATGACGAGTCATGCGAACTTTAGATAGACCCGCTTCATCGAAGACGGTCGTTGTGTTGCGGATACCTTCCGAGACATTGCTTGCTAGATCAAAGACACCGATGACCGGCTTTGTGGCTAGTCCGAGAAGACCTTTGCCCACGCCCTTGAAGAAGCCAGCAGCACCCTCTTTTTCGGCACCCTCAAACGGTTGACGAGCCAACCCCTCGACTCCACTTCCAAGACTAGAAATGAGTGCCATGCCGCCTTGTTGTACACCATAAAGGGCGTGCTTCGGTCGGTTGCGAGCTCGCGTCATTCTTCTCTTGTCTTGGAACTGCTTGTCCATGGTTGCTACTGATAGTCCTTTGGAGACACTGCCAGTGACCTTTGATATACTGTCAGAGAAGCCAAACACTGTCTTCTTGACGAAACTGGCAGTACCCTTGGCAATACCGATGCCCAGTTCCTGAGGTCGATCGCTCATAACGAAACCATTATATGGCTCATAAAATATATCTGCAACTCCTGAAGTAATGTTTGTGAATAGTCCGACAGGATTACCAAGGAAATCAGCAGAACCCAGTATTTTATGAATCTGATAGAAGAACTCTTGTCCATAATGTGCTTGAATATTGTTGACCAAAAGTGGATAAGAAGTGAGCACGTTCTCAAGTAGCAAAGCATTCAACCGAACCGGAGCATCATTAATATTGCCGAGAGCCATAGTCAAGATGTTAAAGAAGAACATCAATGGATTTTTTGAGGACGTTTTATCTTCAACGTTGACACGCTCGGTTCGAACGAAGGACAAGTTCAATTGGGCTGGCTGGAGATGCAGTACTTCGAAATATGCATCGGATCCAGAAGTATCTCCTTGTGGTTCTGGTAATTTGATGTGATCGTCACAAAGGACGCCTTCATGAGTCTCTGACCATGTTGCGCCAGGCACCTTCGAGAAATCGAGCAACGCAAACAAGAAATCCTCGTCCACTTCCATGGTCATCTCCTGTAATAATATTGTAGCATATTTGACGAAGAAGACTCCGTGACTATCATCTTTAGCCTGCGTTAGTGCAGTACGGAAAGCAGGCCGAATATCCATCTCACGGCCCGTTTTGGGGACGACGGTAGGATAAAGCAGGATTGGGTATATACCACCATAAAGCTGATTATCAATCTGAATCCACTTGCAGAGCAGATCATAATGGATTTCTGCTGGTGAGTCAACATAATTGGCTTCTATATTCCTGATTGAAATGTAGGCCAATTCTTGATGTCTACTGTTGATTAGCGAGAGACCGAGACCCTCTAAACGAACGACAGCTTTTAAGCTTGGACGTGTATCCTTCGAAGTAGTTATGGTTTCGAAATCAGTGGAACTGCTCACTGTCGAAGAAGAGCTGTCAGCACGAAGTAATCTGCTTCGCGGATTAGCACTGTTCTTTGGACGATATAAACTTGTTTGAGGATCGTAGTCTCGGATTATCAACTTTCTTAGAGGACCATCAGCCACAATATTGAGGTCCACAACGCCTGCTTCTGAGCCTGACTTGTTTGCATTCGCAGGCACTCGGAAAGGTTCCAATGAACCGATCTCGTCGAGCCTGAGATGGCGCGTACGTGTAGTTTTTTCGGTCCACGGACATAAAACAATGCTATGCTGAGCGGCAGCAGGGAAATCCCAAGCATATGGCATTGAACATTTTGCAGGAATTTTGTACCTTTCGGGATAGTATCGAATACCAGAATCCTCGTCGGGATAGGGATTGCCCTGATAGTAGATAAAATCAACCTTACTCTCGTTCCTTATTTCGAAAGGCCAACGTGTTTCATTCGAGATATGCAAAAACAATGTGGCACCTTCTAGCAATATTTCAATCTTGATCAATTGTTGATGATCTCCCTGCTTTTGTATCTTGAGGTATATTCGTCCAATGTCTTGAATGTTGAAGGCGTTCGACCAATTGTTGTCCATTCCCGGGAAAGCCAGAACCAGTTGTCTCTCTTGCCCATACCGCATAAAGTGCAGCGGCATCCTTTGCCCTTTTTTAAGAAGAAGAATTTCGGAAGATCGAGGTTCCCGAACATTCATATCCATGGATAAATTACTTGCCAGGACGAAACGTGGCGTTAAGGATACTACCTTGGTCAATTTGTACTTCCCTTGACCCTCATCTACCCGTATGCCAATATGGATCTCTTTATTATCCGAGTCAGGAATGGTGATATCTGCAATACTTCCGATGGCTTCAAAACTCTGAGGATTTGACCATTGAGAGCTCCCGACTTTAATCAATGAGCGGTTTTTGCGCTCGTCGCTGGCGTAAGAATGAATATAAGGATAGGCTATCATACCGTCTCCAGACGGCAATTGCCCGGCTCCTGAACGTGCTTTGTGCAAGAAAGACTTGGACTTGATCTGAATATTCATGCCTGTCTTGTTCAAGATCACATATGGTGCATAGATACAAACGACGAAGACTCCTCCAGAATCCGCCACTTCCGTGAAGTGAAGCCCAAGGGTAGTCTTCAAGCCGTGCTCGTCTAGGATTGAGATATGTTTTTCACGACGATAACTGTCAGGGTCACTAGAATTGATGACAGCGAATTGACTCGGCTGATAACTCGGTTTACTGTCAACGAGCTTGACGGATAATAGCAGCACATGGTCAAGATCGACAGTGTGAACAGGGCTGTTGAGCCCTTTCCGAAGAAAATTCTCGAACTGCACCTTCGTCTTGTTGTCGAACACTTTGTACTCAAGATCGTATGGCAGAAGATTGAGAATTTCTATCGGGGGGCTGATCCGAACTGTCTGATACGGATATCGTCCTGCGAGACTTCCCTTCTTGTCGAAACGCGAGTAGCACTGAAAATACCAATTCTTCCCTTCGCCATCAACTGGTTTGCAGGTCACAGATCGAGAAGGATCCTGATACAATTCTCGCCAGCGAAGAGTTTGATGCGACCACTGGTAATGGAAACCTGGATCTGGCCTGATTTTGAAGCCATAGTCATGCGATGCACGAATCGGCGCAGCACAATCCTCGTCCGGGGCAATTTTGTATATTCTTGACTGCTTATTTCCTTCTTCGTCCACGGCGACCAATTCAAGCGGTATTTTTGTCCTATTCTCAAATAAGAAAGCAGAGCGCAAGGTAATATACTTGACATAATCAGATCTCAATCTGATATGAACGACGATACGATGATTGAACTTGTTCGTCTTGTCTCGTTGCTTAAGCACATAGATCTTTTCTCCTTCGCGGTTGACCGGAATGTCTCTTACCGATTCCCACACACTTTCGTCGATTTTTAGTGCAAGGCGAGAATTCTTCTCGTTATTGGACAGGTTCTCACGCTGCGTCCTCCAATCGTAGAACGACCAGGATATTTCCTCCCCATCTTCCAACTTTCTCGCAGCCGTGGCCGGGTCCGAATCATCGGAATCAGTATCCGACCAGACTGTCATAGGATAACCGGTCATGTTCAGTATGCGATAAGGAGCATCGTTACCACGGACACGATTAAGGACATCATCTGGATTGCTGTTCATCAATTCGAGTGATTTTGAGGCAAGAGCGATCGTGTTACTAGTCAGGGTAATTTCGATTCGCTTACGACTGAAGACGTTGACGTCCAATCTGTCCGGATTACAAGTCTTGGCAACCTGACAGGTTAGCATTGTGCTCAATCAAGTGCTAGATCTTTGTGCTTACATGTAAACCGATCTCAAACGGCTCAATAAGTGGTTCCCAATGAGAGACTGAGAAGTTGTATACATTGGCAAATGCACGTATATGAGTGTCCAGATACATCTTATTTATTAGCGAAGACAAGGGACGATTCGCAACATATCTTACCTCTGATGACCAGTTCTTGATGTTTACTGTAAACTGTTCGATACTGATATCAACCATTGGTAGTTCGTGAAGATCACCGATCAAAACAAGCCTGAAACCATCGAAAGTTGCACGTAATTCTTCGCGACTGACAAGTGCCGTACTAAGCGTATCTCCGACAGAGTCCGGCCGAATACTACCTCGATCGTCTTTGATACGCGTAGCTAAAGATTGGTTTGCAATAGTACTGCGATTAGGTCGAGACGTTGTAGCTGCAGACTTGCGCCGTGTTCTTGCCTGAGAGGCTATACTACTGCGTCGTCGCTTGCTCATATCTTGAGTAGATTCACCTGCGGGGTGATTGGCTTCTTGAGACAATCGGGAGGCTGTACCCGCAATTTGCATGACAAGAATAAGATCACGCATGGAGAGCCTCAAGATGAGTGGCTCAACGTCCATCTCGATAATCTGCACCGCACGCTCCGCTGTATGATTGCGCGAGTCGAGGGATAAAGTTAGTGAGACATCATCAAGGACTCTCACACGCTTCACCTGCATATCATTCATCTTCGTCATGTACATCCCAACCTTGTCGATATTAAGCATGAGAACGCTTTGCTGTACGAGCAAAAGCTGTTTGGCACTGAGAACGATCGCGTCCGAATCGGATCTGCTGGCATTGGCAACAAGAATGATAGAAGGATCTACAATGTTCACACGGTATGCCACTGTCATGGCAGCCTTCGAGGTAGACGAGCCATTTGTCACGACAGCTGCAGCTGCACCGGCAGTAGTCGATGGAGCACGGTTGTTATTGTACTTCGTCGGGGTCTTACCACTTGGAAGTCTAGCTGTACTAGCACTTTCATGCAACTCCGAAATCTTTTGCGGTTCGAGACCTGTGAACTGCCTAGTATTGTCTTCCTGAACAGTAACGGTGGGCTGCGGTTCATCAGCTTCGAAAGCGGACATTCCCCATCGTTGTAATTCAAAAAGATACTCTAGTGAGAAGATCATTCGAGGTGTATCAATAGTCAACATTGCCATCATAGCTCTTTCAGCACCGGCAGATATGGTAACGCTAGCGTTGAACTGATGGCCGTCGTGTGTGATGGCAGGAATTACCTCTTTGAACTTATTGTTTTTACTGTGCCGCGTATCTTCCACTGTGAAGGACTTAATATTGAGCTCTCCTTGTATAGAATCATCAGACCGGCTGGAGAATTTAGCTTTAGTGCTCTTTAAGGAGAAACGAGTGAGAGAGGCTTCATCAAGATCTCCGGTAGGTTTGTCATCTTTATTGATAAAGATCTCCATGACCAGATCTCCAACAGTAAAGTCCGCATCCAGGGAAGTGAAGACTTCAATTTCTTTCCCATTCTCTAGGACATTGCCAAGCTCAGGAGTCAGTTCACTGACAGTTCGCGGTGGAGTCTCGGCTTTAGCGTTGCTTAGTACCTGCCCAGAAAGACTTTGTTCCAATTCCATCTCTTCTCGATCTAATTCATCACCAGTGAATATCATAGGAACAGATTGACCAAGGTGCATTAGGAAGAGATACTGACTCTGTGTGATTTGGAGCTTGATATCAGACACATGGGCATCGATTTTTGTTACAGGAACATCCGAACCTGCGACATGATCGATAATCTCGATATCGAACATGGCGTCAGCATCGTCAATCATCTGTAATTCTTCCACGTCATATTCCAAATAGTGTAACTTAGAAGTGAGTCGGATGTTCCGTATACCAGCCTGGATTCTATTGATCGTCTGAGCGTTCGTTGTATCGTCGGCGCACGCAAATGAATTTTTCGCAAACAGCTCTCCAAGATTTGCAACGATAACATCTCGCTTAGCCGTTATGGAAGATAGCCGTGGAAAGATCACGATAGGAGTTCGCACAAGCACGTCGAAGTGCATCTTGCCAGCACGCTCCTGTACTTGTTGAACTTGCGACATGGCAGCAGCTCGAGCATCGTCAAATAAAGCCTTCATTCTAGCGAATTTTGATCCAAAGTTCATGATTTTTCGTAAGGGCTCCTCGAGAAAGTTGATCTTAACCGAATTCAGACGAAGGTAGACTGAGCTATCATACCCCGGATAGGTCGTGGCAATACGCTCATCAAAAGTTTCGTACTGAAAGTCAACAAGTTCATCACCGTCAATGGAAATGATCTGCCTGAACTCGGTGAAGCCTTCTGAGCCTTGGTTGATGTCATCCCGGACCGAGAGATTGCCTAGCTTGGCACTGACGCGTAGGGTAGGGCCGTTGAGGAAGACACCAACATCGCCTTTGCTCATCTTCAAGGTTGCGAGTCTGATCCCATCCTGGTTGAGGACAAGTACGATACTTGTCAACTC
Organism: Taphrina populina JCM 22190; assembly: GCA_000836195.1. Lineage (NCBI taxonomy): Eukaryota > Fungi > Ascomycota > Taphrinomycetes > Taphrinales > Taphrinaceae > Taphrina > Taphrina populina. The sequence goes on from DF820114.1 coordinate 42,656, forward strand.
CACTTTTACGCGGATCTTACCATCATCCTGGAGTGAAACAGCTGTCTCATTCGCTGTTGTCTTGGCTGCAACATCGTTCGGCAAAGCGCTGTCCACTACAGACGCTTCTGGGCTGGTAAATGTCGTGAGAATAAAATCGAATAATGTTAGTATGCTCTTTTGTGTTACAATGACGTTAATTGTCGACAAAGAGACGTCGATATTTTTGTCAACTCCACCATAAACCGACTGAAACTCGGGCGATTCAGGTTTCACTTGCACATATTTTACACGAACTAAATCTTCCTGCTTTTGATCGTCTTCTCCAATCTGCTCGGAGGTAATGAGACGCTGGAACTCGGGTGGAGAGTCCACGTTCATCTTATCCTCGACAACCAATGATTTGAGTACAACGTCGGCTTGCATATCATACTGTCGAAGAACAAAATCGAGCGCGAACTGTTGCAGCACGATATCAACCAAGAGTTGACCATCCTCTTCGGCATTGGTTTCGGCTTTATACAGAGAACCTCTGAGCTCACCCACAGTAAAACGGAACTCGAATATCTTCTGTCTGAACAAGAGATCTTTCTCGTCAAGATCCATTGGAGCTGCCACGAAATTATCTTCATCCTCGTCATCGACCGCGTCTTCGTTGTCCTTGTCCGAGTCCATCACAAGATCTGGAGTGCTACTGAATGCAGAGGAAAAGGTCCGAGTGTGATGTCCTGGAATGCCCCTCATATTCTGCTTCGAATCGCTATGATCGATAGCGACTGAAGTATTCTCATCATGATCATCATTGGGTATTGCTACGTCGATAATTCGCATCATAGTCTTGTACTTGACATCAGACATTCGAGCGGACAAATTTGGAAGATGTCCAGAAACACGGAACTTCGTCAGTGTGAGCGAAGCCGTCTTCGGAAGAATTGACACTTCGAGTAGAAATTCCATATTAATGCGATCTACCACATGGAAACGACGGTTTTCACTGCTGCGCAATGCAATGAGCGCTTCGGTAACATTCGGTCCAATCAGTATCTGGGTCGAGTCTAAGCGTAATTTGAATTTATCATAACAAAGTGATTGAAGCTCTCGCATTTCGTCATCAGTCAGTTGTTGACTGTCTCTAGCCTGAATCTCCTTGATCTTGTCCTGCTGTACCAGGTCACTTTCTAGATGTATTTTACCTGCGTCAAGCACGATACAGGCTGCATCTTTGTCTGTACAGCTTTCTGGTATTATAATGAGTGGGGCTTGCAAATCAAGATGAGCAGCTAGTGATTTGTGCTCAGTGAGAGCAAACTCCAAGGACGCCCGACCAGACTCGCGAAAGTCTTTCGCGGCTTCTCCGGCGACCTCCATCAAGGCAGTTATGCTTTCCATCTGTGATTTGGGAGGCTTGACAAACTGTAACAGTGTCTCGATGCAATGTGCATTGTAGACAATTTCGAGAGCTTTCAGCCGTGCAACAATCTCTGATTGGGCAATGTTGGACAGCGGGTGGTTTTCAAAACTTGCGTAAAATAGAGGATCTTTGATCTCAGGTATCTCCGCTTCTTGACTAATCAAGGAAGACGAAGTATCCTGCTTACCAGTATAGGACACATCATCCTTGACCTTGACTATGTCGCGATATAACGTCCCGGGAGTTGTACCATCAATGATCCGCATACCTTCCAGGGCCATATCTGCAAACATCGATTTCGGCCGTTGCTTGAAATGTGCGCCAAAGGTCTCAAACAAGAGTTGTAGAATATCTTCGGCTTCATGAAACTTTGACTTCTTAAGGGACAAACTGCCTTGTCGAAGTCTGGCAGTGACGTTGAGAAGAACGGAATCTTCTGGAGCTTCGAGGCCATCAGCCAGGGCTTGCTTTTCGTCCCATTCAATGGCATCATAGAGTTCCTTCCTCTGCTCCTCAGTCATGATGGTGTCCCCTTGAGCATTGGCCTGATCAGATGCAGCATGTGTGCCACTCCAAGCCCAGGCGATCCATCCCTGAGCCTGTTTGGCGACCTGCTTTGGCTTCAACGCATTCTCTTTCTTCAACTGACTCTTGGCTAGGGATCTATACAGACGGATGTCTGTATAACTCAGATCTTCTTCAAGACGCTTGAGCTCTGCAGATTGCTCTAAACTGATGGCTTCAGTCTGCTTGGATTTGAAAAGTGTGATGTATCGTCGTCGCTCATCACGACGCTTTCGCATATTTCCCCACGACCAGACTACGTTCTTCTCGTGAACACCACGATGAACACTGCTGAAAGCGAATTGAAGCCAAGCTTTCGGATCTTCCGACACTGTAGAGCGCGGACGATACTTCTGGTATTCTTGATGTCGAAGGAAAAAGTGGAATGTATCAATCATCTTTAGAGCATCGCGATATTGATCCTGATCGATTGCCACGGCAATTTCGTCAAAGAGAAGGGTCACATTTGTTTTTGGCTCTTCGTGGCTCTTCAGCTTGTTAAGCTGCACCTTACCAAGTCCATTCACTGGACGTAATATATATTGGTGGTCAGGCAAGGCCTTCTCCTTGGCTATCAATTCACTGAAAAGTTTGATGAATTCAGCGTGTGGCTTTCCTGCCAATGATTGTGTATCCGTGTTCCAGTAAATGGCGAGCGATTCCAATTTAGCCAATTTAAAGGAAGCCTTTTCACTATTCTGAACGAAGGTAGCTTGCCAATTTGAGTCTACAGAAGTTGCTGACAATTCAGAAAGAGTGAGTCCTACGGAGAAAGGATTCCCTGGCGAGCTCAGATTGTCTTCGTACCTTATATGAACACCTTGAATCATAATTTGGAGATTATCGATAATCTTCGTAGTCATGGAATCAGCGAAAGACTGATTCTTCTTAGTTTCATCACTAGAGACCTCTAGTTGTCGCCTATTGAGTAGTTCAGCACTATCAAGCTTCTCCTGTTTGAGCGCTTGTGCTCGGGCGTTTTCCTCTTTTTCATTGTACTATAAATGTCAGCTTGTACAGACCCAGTAGGCTTACAGAGGAATTACTTCTTGCCCAATTTTAGGCGACGCCAACAGGAATACGTCGTTAATCTGCACCTTTACTGGTTTTTTGGCTAGATTGGACCATGGAATTGAGAGTGTAAGTTCTCCAAGATATCCCTCACTCACATCCACAGGCAGCTTAAATTTATCAAGCGCTTCGCGGCGAAGTTTGAGATTGCGTAATTTGACATCGCCAGACCATATACCTACATTGAGCTGCTTAGGGTCAAAGTTGTCTATATACGCTCCCAGGAAACGATTGAGGAGATTTGCGACAAGACCCTCTAACATGACCCAGGTCTACTCTAGCAAGACCTCTGACCTCCTGCTAAGAGGCAGTGATACCGCCTGGACAATAGAAGGGGTTACACAATTCCACGAAATGATGCGTATGTTGAACAGTTGGAGCACCAGCCACAAACGAGGGACTCGTGGGAGAAACGGCTAAGAATGAGAAAAGGCAATGCTGCGGAGTTGCCAGTTGTGTAACAGTGGAGCTCCGACAATCTAATCTCAATCTTTGGCTGGCGTTAATTTACGTCACAATCTGCTTGCGCGGAGCACTGATACGTTATACAACAGGGCACTCCAAGACTGGCAAACGAATTGGTCCACGTCTGAGACTAGACTAGACAGTGTAAAACTTTCTGCCGCAAAGTATGCTAAGGACAAGACTTGCAGCTCTTTCTAGAGCTGCTCTGTTCTCTTCGCGTCAAGTGATCTCGCGGAAGCCTACTTTTCCTGATGCTCATCGAAGATTCTTGACGACTAGTCGGACGCTCCTGTTTGAGACCGATCCGAAGAAGGTCTCCACTACGTCGACTACAACTCCAATAACTGCTGGTGTGCACGCAGAAAGCAGGTCTGCGATCGTACCGCCAGAAGGACCAGGTTCTACGGAGCTTGTGAAAGAGATCAAGAGTATCGGACATTCACTTGATGGCATACCGCAGCCCGCCCTGTTGGTCGGATTAGCTGGGACTTTGCCATATCTTGGCACATCCTTGGGTTCCTTATACCTGTCTTGGAACATCAGCAAATATCACGCAGATTTTACAGGCAGCTTCACCGAAAAGTTTGTCTTTCTAACACCCGAGAGTGCAGAACATTGGTTACCCATTCTTCAGACGGTTCAGGTCGGGTATGGCGCATGTATCTTGTCGTTCCTTGGGGCGATTCATTGGGGTTTCGAAATGTCGGGATTCGGTGGACATCTTGGACTGAAACGTTATGTTCTGGGTGCAACACCGGCCTTGATTGCCTGGCCGTCGATCCTCTTGCAGGTCGATTTTGCATTGATTGCTCATTTCATTACCTTTACAGGAGTGTGGTTTGTGGATTCGGCCGCGGCACGTCAAGGCTTCGCACCCGGTTGGTATAATCAGTACAGATTTCTCCTGACCTTCATCGTGTGTACAAGCATTCTCCTAACCTTGATTGTGTCTGGATGGCTTGGAGATCCACAGCAAGCAACACCGCATTCCTCTCGGCTCGAATCTTTGAGACAAGAGGAATTGAAACAATTCAACAAGGACAATGAAGAAGTCGCTGCCAAGACTCGTGCAGGAAAGGCCACAAAAGACGACAAGAGCAAGTTACAGGGAGATGGTTCGTACTTGTCTGATGCATATTTACCACAACTAACCAGATCACAGATCAAGAGACCCTCAATGATAAGGTGCGAGAGACCCAAGCCCAGGATAAAGCAGCAGGTAAAGCAGCGATTGAGACATCCAAGTCAGAGAAAAATGATTCTTCTTCCGCGGATGGTAAAGCCCACGCGGCACAAGATGGCAAGGACGTCAAACAGAATCCTGATAAGAAAGGAGGAAAGGAAGGGGGAAGCAAAGAACCAGATGGTTCAGCCGCCAAATCCGACCCGAATGGCGATGATCCTGTCAAAGACAAGCAGAACTCTGCCGGCACAGACAACAAAACGACTAGCAAGACTGATTCTGTTGAAGCCAAGGGAGCCGAAAAGAGTGGAGCACAGAAAAAATGATGTCGTGTTACCTGAAGGCCTTCAATTTGATGACCAATTAATGTATTGCGTAACACTAGTAGATTATGATCAATCCTTTCGTCACGCAGCTTTTGTTAGCACTATGTCTTTCGTTTCAATGCAATCTGACACAGCTCATGTACATTGGCCATGATTCAGCATCGGAATGATCGGGCTGAGTTAGGGTTCAGTCGGGGTTATCTTCAATTAACAATTTCGTCCTTGTGAATGGTCAGCAACTTGCAACGGAGCTGCATTACACCCATAAAAAGGCGAAGCCCTCTAGAGTACCAGCCGGAGTCTCTCAGAACCATCAGGATGTCATCTGCATTGACATGGATCGCAGACTGTTTTACAGTTCATGCCGAAGCTACAGTGACTGTTGCATCCACGCCGAGCAACACAGAGTCCGCTTCCACAAAGGAGGAGCCCAAGGAGGAATCAGAGCCGGAAGAAGAGTCTACGGATGAGCCCGAAGAGAGCAAGGATGATGAGAACGAAGAGGAAGAGGACGAGGAAGAAGAGGAAGAGGCCGAAGACCAGAAACCAGCGATTGTCCAGGCGTGCGAATCTACAAAAGCCTGTGCACCACTCAAGCACCATTTCGATGAATGTCAGGAGCGAGTGACCAACGCTAGCAGCGACGATGGAGAGCATCATGAGAACTGCGTCGAAGAGATGTTCCATCTAATGCATTGTGTCGACCAATGTATGGCTCCGAAATTGTTCGCGCAACTAAAGTAGAGATCTCTATCGATCCGCATCAACCAATTTTCATTTGGGTCTCAAGCTGATCAACATGGATACTATTTAGGCTCCTATCTTTGCAGTCCGATAACCATAACATCACCAAGTGTTATTCTCATAGGCAAAAATACATTCTCGAAAACATGCGTCCGATCCGTCCCTTCGTATTCATGCAGACTACCTTCAACTCCCCACATGCGGGATCTTGTGTTTGTAGAGCTCGTCCGTCCGAGATGCTTACAGATCTAGATTGGAGACTTCTATCACATGGACCAGCACATTCAATTTGCATCCCATCCACGGCTCCAGTCATGACTTGCTTTCAGCATGAAATGAAAGACGTCCTTGTATCTGGAATGACTTTGTCAGTTGGTAGTTCGGCAAGGTAGTCTATGGGTGCAAGGGATGAAATTCCGAGGTAGTATGCTGAGGTTCCGTTTGACATTCTCTGCGACAGGCTCTAAACATAGAACTGAATCAAAGATGTCTTTTATTCATCATCGATGAGGGGCGCATGGGAAGAGATTCCGAAGTAGAGAATCTCCCTGTGCCCGGTAAGGCTTATGCGGCTCAGCACGTTCAACCTGCATGCATCTTGCAGTGAGCGCACTAATGTTCAATAGGCTACGCCTGCAAATCTCAGAATACTACGATCTCTGTCAGGTGTGTGGCACGAAATTCCGCTTTCATGGATCGGAAACATCTGCTGTGTGGACTGCTTCCGCTCTTTGTGGTAAAGTTACAAAGAACTTCCTGGGTTGCAAACAATTTTTGAGGGCAAGTCTGAATTTCTTGGTCCGTGCGCCACATTTCAAACCGCCTCCTGGCCATACAACCTGGCGAGCCCCCTGCATAGATGTCCAGATGTTATGTGAAGCGTCCACCATCACATCAAAAAGGCTCCCTCGCCCATTCAACTCTCTCTATCGTTCACTTCCTTTCTCTCCTGCTCATTCGTTTCCATCCCTCCGGAGCCTGGTCTCAATATTTTTCGATTGCTCTAGACGATGCTTTCCACCTTCTTTCTTTCAATCTTGTCGTTCTCGGGTGCCTTGGCATTTCCTGGTCTAGCGAAGCCTAAACACCATCATCATGTCAAGCGGGACGACGTGGTGGTTTACGCTACAGTGCAGGTCACACAATACATCACCATGACTGCTGGTCAGTCTGAACCCACAACTAACCCGATTCACGATATGTTAGCTGCCGTTGCAGCGACTCCACTGGCGCAGCAGTCAACAACCTTGGCTACCTTTAGTTCTCCCGCTCCTGTGCCAATATTACAGGCCAGCACGCCAATCACTTCCAGTACTGTTCTGCCGACCCCTGCTTCTTCCTCCTCGTCCACAACACTTTCCACAGCGGCTGCAGCTACCACGGCCGCGAGCATCAAGAGTTCCACCTCTACTGGCGGTAAAAAAGGAATCGCTTGGGCCGGCACGAATCCTTCTTCGATGGTGCCACTCTTCGCGACTAATGCAATCAACTGGTACTTTAACTGGGGCACTTCCAGCACTTCTGGATTTTCCTCCTCTCAGACATTCATCTACGAGCAATGGGGTACGGACAACATGGCAAACGTGGCTAAAATTCCGAGTGGCAGTACGTTGATTGGATTCAATGAACCTGACGGATCTGGGCAAGCTACCATGAGTGCCGCACAAGCTGCAGCATACTACCATTCGACATTCACGCCGCTACGCAAGTCGGGTCAAATTGCATCGCTCGGAACGCCAAGCATCACGAATGGTGGTGGATCAGCGGGTATTGCGTGGTTGACTGCATTTATGGATGCCTGCACAGACTGTGAAATTGATTTCATCTCTGCGCATTGGTATGGTCCCTCAATGAGTCTTTTGCAGTCGCAAATGACGGCCCTACACACGACTTTTAATTTACCCGTCTGGATCACGGAAATGGCTTGCACAGAATGGTCTGCCGCTCAGAATCCTTCACAATCGCAAGTCGCTTCCTTCATGTCTGATGCCATCTCATGGATGGAAAGCACCTCTTGGATCGCCAAGTATGCGTGGTTCGGCGCGCTCGTGATTACTGATACAGCACTTGGTGCAGACAATATGCTGGTCACGAGTGATGGAAGCGCCCTTTCTGATTTGGGCAAGCAATACCTTTCCTCCTGAATTATGTATATATATTTCTACTTTGGCACCTTGTATAATGTACAAACAAGAATGGAAAATTAGTCCAAATTTATGAAGTAGCCTTCTTCATTGACTCAATCTTTTCTCGCAACCGTGCAGTCAAGTCGGCAGCATTCTTCCAGTTTTCTACGCCGCGTCCGATCTGTCCAGTGCGGTCAGCTGCTGGGGATCTGGTGCCCAATTCAGCCGATATCATTGGTCGATGGCTTGCCGTGGATTTCGGCAAGGAGGAGAGCCTATTCTCCTTTTCGTCCGAGTATGCCAAGGATCGGGAAGAGGTTGTGTGATGTGAAGGAGGTACGACCGGCAGTGTTTCAGACTCTTTCATAGGCGAGTCCATGGCGGACAGATTGTCTTGTATCATGCGAACCTTGGTCAATTGCGATTTGAGTGAAGCAATCTCGCGCTCATATCGGGTGGCCTGCTGACGAGCCTGCTCTAATTCCCGCTGCGTTTTGCTCAGCAGGGCATCTGTCGTCTTGGCATGCATAGACTCCTTGGTAGAAGCTTCAATCAAGCCAGCGTTCTACGACAAAACGTTAGCATACATCATGCAAAATTTTAGGACCCGAGTTATGTACTCACCTTGATTTGTAATTCCTGAATCTGCAAACGCATTTTGCTCAGATCGTCTCTATCTATTGCAGTCGCCAACCATTCAGTCTTTTCCCTGCGCAAGCTTTCCAATTCAAGCTTTTGAGCAGCGGACAGTGATGCCTCGCTATTGAAGGACTGCATCACTGGTCGTGCAAGGTTCTGTGCAGTCGGTCGCGCAAGTGGCACACCTGGTCGAGCAGTTCTACTCGTGGTTGCCGGCGATTCTGGTCGAGAGGCATCTGAAGGTCGGCTTAATTTTGAGGTCGGTTTGGCCAAAGTAGGTCTCGTAACGCCGTATCCACTGCCTACGACTGGCTTCTTTTTCATCGGTGAGTTGGGAGTCGTCCCGATTGGAGCTTTTCGCAATACTGGTGCTTTCTTTGTCGCTGGTGCTATCTTCGGCGCGGCAACAGGTACGACTTTGGGCTTCTCTGCTTTGGCTTTGGTGGTAGCCTGAGAAGAGTACTCGTTGATCTTGCCCTTCTTGATTTCATCCATCGAATCCAGATATGGTCCCATTGGTCTCTCTCCAATCAGCTTCATCAGAACACCGAGCACTTCTAATGCCGCCTCACGGACCTTGGCATCAGCATCGCCTGCAAGAGGCGTCATGCCTTCTGCAAGTGCTTTTATCTCCTCCTTTTTGGGGAACACTGGCGTGGCTGATAAACTGCGCGCGAGGAAGGCAAGCATGTGTTGCCTAACAGATGGATTCTTGCTCTTAATCAGCAATAGTGACTCGTCCAAAACGTCATCTAAGGTTGTTGTCAGGAAAAGAGCATCGAGTGCAGCGGAAACGGCATCAACGACGTTTTGCTTCTTTTCCTTGAATCGCTCGCCACACGGAGAGAAGATTACGTTTCTGTATTTGCCAAAAGACTTTTTCAATCCTTTGGCCAGGTTTTCTATACAATTCGCAGCGAGTGCGACACAGATGACATTAGCATCTTTTTGTACGCACTTGGCGAGTGTCCTAGTCACGTCGCCATAGTCACCGTCCTTGATTCGGGGTACATTAGAGCTCGCAACAAGAACATCGAGCACCTCTTTCCTATCTTTCCATTTCGTGCTTGACATCGCTTCCTCAAATGTGCTTGGCAATGTTGACAGGACGTCCACTGGCTCAGCAAGGTCGAAAGCATCCACCTGTTCTTCTTCTTGCTCTGCCACATCTGCTTCTGCAGGTGTGGCGTCGCCGTTGCCTTCAGCTGCCACTCGAGCTGCTTGTTGCGATCTAAGCAAACGATCTTGCTTGACCTCTCCTATGGTGATATTTTCGAAAGCGGATTCGAGCTCCTTGACCTGGACAGGCTTCAAATCTGCGAGGAGCATAGGTTTTACGGCATCGCCGAGCCAACGATACAGAATGATTGCTAATTCGGTTGCTTCCGCCCGCACGTTCTTATCTGCATGTGTAAATAACTTTGGGAGCACTTGCACCGCTGGTTTCGCCTTGACGGTCTTTGCACCAAAAGCCTCATAGATCTTCTTTATCGCCAATGCGGTGGCAGCCACTATCTTAGGCAGCTTGTTGGAGAGACCGGGTATGAGATCTTCAATCACGGGTTCCCCTACATCGATCTCCACGTACATGAGACAGGCATCAATCGCCTTTGCCTTTGTGCCTGCCCGCGTGCTTCCTAGACATTTTTCGACCATTGCGGCAATTGCATTGCTTCTTGTCTTCAAGGCACCAGCAACACCTCCAAACTCGATATATGCGAGCAGTAACCCTACTCCTGCTTCCTGAGCTACGACATTGGCATCTTTGACAGCTTTGACTAAGAGATCAGGATCATTGTCGTATGGCTTAAAGCACGGTGCTGATTCGTCGGGGGAGGATGTGAAAGCGCGCGTTGACTCCTCGTAAGCATTGAGCCTGACCTTCCAGACTTTATGCGTTAAGCGGTCTTCGAGTGGTAAAGAGGTATAGTCTTCTTGCTCAGGGGTCTCAGACATGCTGCAAGACGACTTAGAGAGTTGTGGAATAAGCTTCTGATGATCTTGACGTGTCCTCTCTTGTTCCTGGGCTGGTGCTAGCAGTGTTGATGATGCATGTTTTGATCAAACACAAAAACACAGCCAAGAGCTCCTCCAACAATGCTCGCCTTAGTTCGCAATTTTCTTGCGATTGGCAATAGACAAATGGGTCGTAAAGTCATGGAGAGTCGTCTTACGAGGCATGTTGCATGAGTCTATCGAAACGTCCCCTTCTACTATGTTCCCTGGGTAATCCAGGCTCTAGCTATGCTTTGACACGTCACAATGCCGGTGTGTTGACCACTATTTGAAAATCCCCAACATTGCACCGATCACTGAACTCTTTTACAGGACATATCATGCTTGAGATGTATCGTGCAGCGTATCGACTGCCTGATTGGCGAGCAGAACGTTCTCTGGGTGGATCAGTGTCCCAGAGAGGCGCGCTCACTCTCTTTCAGTCGGGAAACTATATGAACGAATCTGGCTCAGCCATTGTGCGCGCGTATGCGCAATTCATGAAAGAGTATCCGGATGGCGCGCTCTGTGTGATGCACGACGAGATGGAGTCCCCAATGGGAAAGGTCAAGCTAAGGATCGCAGGCAAGGGCAAAGGACACAATGGTATCAAGTCGTGCATACGGTGTCTCGGCACAGAAGCATTTGGTCGTTTAGCGATTGGCATAGGGCGACCAGAGAGCCGGGAGTCGAGAGACGTGACGCGCTGGGTGCTTGGACAGTTGACGCGGCAAGAACAGCGCATCCTTGAAGAAGAAAGTTTGACGCGGACAATCGAGCTCGTAGACTCGTATTCCTCGTAACCTTCAAGACGAGTTTCTTCTTCTTCTTCTTCGTCGTTCCTGCTGCCACCTTGACACTCTGACCACAAAAGAAACACAAAAAAAAACTTAAAAAACCCCCCTAGAAAATCTATATCATGTCAGCTGCTGCTTCTTCCCCTCCTCCCCAGAGCGACTCGCCTGAACAGACTCAGGCTCAGACACAAGACCAAGCTACCGAGTCAAAAGCGGATGCTAGCAACCGAGTCTCGACCTCGCTCTATGTGGGTGAGCTCGAACCCAGTGTCACGGAAGCCATGCTCTTTGAGTTGTTCAACAGCATTGGTCCAGTCGCTTCTATCAGAGTTTGTCGAGATGCCGTCACCAGAAAGTCGCTTGGTTACGCATACGTCAACTTCAACAACTCTGCGGATGGTGAGTTTCTCAACATTGCTTCACATGCAACCATCTTACTGACTTTTCAATAGGAGACAGAGCGCTTGAGGATCTGAACTACACCGTCATCAAAGGCAAGGCATGCAGGATCATGTGGTCTCAGAGAGACCCTGCTTTACGAAAAACTGGTTCTGGCAATGTCTTCATCAAGAACCTGGACGGCGCAATCGACAACAAAGCTCTTCACGACACCTTTTCTGCCTTTGGCAACATCTTGTCATGCAAAGTAGCTACTGACGATCTTGGTAACAGCAAGGGATTCGGATTCGTTCACTACGAAACCGATCAAGCCGCTGCAGAAGCTATCAAGCACGTCAATGGTATGTTGTTGAATGACAAAAAAGTCTTTGTCGGTGCCCATGTCTCAAAGAAGGAGCGAATGTCGAAATTTGAGACCATGAAGCAAAACTTTACCAACATCTATGTCAAGAATGTGGATGAGCAGGTGTCTGAGGAAGACTTCTCCAAGCTCTTTGACAAATATGGTGCCGTCACATCATGTGCTCTGGCGCGAGACAACGAGGGCAACTCTCGTGGGTTTGGATTCGTCAATTACGAAGATCACAAGCATGCAGAGCAGGCAGTCGAGGAGCTCAATGACACTGAGTTTCACGGCAAGAAGCTCTATGTTGGCAGGGCGCAGAAGAAGTATGAGCGAGAAGAGGAACTCCGACGTTCGTATGAATCTTCCCGACAAGAAAAGATGCAGAAATTTCAAGGTGTTAACCTCTTTGTCAAGAATCTCGATGACGAGGTTGATGACGAGAGACTTCGTGCTGAGTTCGCCAACTTTGGCGGCATCACTTCTGCAAAGGTTATGACTGATGAGGCTGGAAAGTCAAAAGGATTCGGTTTTGTGTGCTTCTCCTCTCCTGAGGAGGCCACGAAAGCCGTGACAGAAATGAATCAGAGGATGCTCAACAGCAAGCCTTTGTATGTGGCTCTCGCTCAAAGGAAAGACCAGAGACGAACTCAGCTTGAGGCTCAGGTCGCTGCTCGCAACCAGCTCCGCATGCAGCAACAAGCTGCCGTACAAGGTATGCCAGCCGGTTACCCTGGCCAGATCAATGGTTTCTATCCACCTCAGCAGCAACAGTTCATGGGATTCCAAGGACGTGCTATGCCTGGCCAACCGTACCCAGGAATGGTGCCACCCCAACAGAGGTTCCCTCAGCAGGGTCGGGGCATGCCACCACAGGGTATGTACGGTCCTCCCATGGGTCAGCAGTTTCCTGGTCAAGGATATCCTCAGGGTTTCCCCAATCAGGGTCGCGGAGGTCGTGGAGGCGCTATGAGACAACCAATGGGTCCACGAGGCGGTATGATGCCCCAAGGACTTGGACGTGGAGGTATGCCACCACAGCAACCACAACCAGGCTCTTTCGACATGGGCGGACTCTCTTCTAGCCTTCTCGCTAGTGCCAGTCCAGAGAATCAAAAACAGATGCTTGGTGAAGCTCTCTATCCAAAGGTCCAGGCTACTGAGCCGGCTCTTGCGGGCAAGATCACCGGTATGTTGCTTGAGATGGAGAATGGAGAGATTCTGAACCTCCTCGAGGACGAGGAGTCCTTGAAGACGAAAGTCAACGAGGCTCTTGAAGTGCTCAAGGACTGGAATGCAAAGCAGAACCCTAGTAGCAATGCCGGAGATTCCGAAGCGCCTACGACTGCTGCAGCTGACGAGGAAAACACGACCGAGGAGAAGACTGAAGCCTAGAAGACTGCAAGAGTGGGATGGGCGTGAGAGAGCTATGCTTTGATAATGTGTCTTGAAGACTAGTAATTCTTCTTTATAGGTTATAAAAAACATGTTTTACTGATTCCAGAGTGCTTTCATGCGCCGCAGCCGTGTGGCCAGTACAATCGCAACATTCGAAGAAAAACAGTACCTAGTAATTATACATAACTTTAATAGGGCTATAGTGGTAGAAGTGCAATGCATACAGTCTGGATAAGAACGTGACAAGTATCTTATGGGTCTATATAGGAGTGATTCCACAATCTCCGCAGAGATGTGCGAGTGTTTGTCGTCGTCGTCGTCATCGTGTTGGAGGTATGGGACGATGAGGGATCAAGGTGTCGACTGGCTGAACTCCGACGACTCGTGAGCGATGACGCCTGACTCATGAGTGTTGCACTACTATGCCGCCAAAACTTTTTGGCATCATGTGGCGTACCAGATCTTATCGTCGCCGTCGTGTCTTCTGTGCATTTCCTGTCGGCCAAGGATGGCTTTGCCGGCGATGGGAGCGGCGGTGAGCCGACCAACAAAGAGTGTCGTATTGAGTTGCTGAACTTTGACCTGTTCGACGTGGCCGTAGCAGCCGCAACAGAAGTTGAGGTGGGTGAGGAAGGAGTAGGTTTTCGCTTGGCGGTCGCGAGAGGCTCTGAGATGACCGGCGTAGGACGCGGAGGGATGCCGGATGTGCGCACAAACCAAGAGACAATACTTTGCCTTTTCGATTTCTTCGTCCGCGCCTCGGTGCGGTTGTTGTTTGAGTTGCGTTCAGAAATGCTAGACTAGAAAAACATGTGAGACTCTCTGTGGCATCAAAACAAGTCCTTTGACGGCGTCCTTGCGGTAGGAAGCCGCAGGCTAATGGCGTTACGTACACAAGTACTGTATGAGGAGAACCGAGAAATCAACAAAGTCGGCCTCTCTCCTCTCTCTGAATGTGCCATGCTTTTCACTTCCCGTGACAAAAAGCGATTTGGATGCACGTACAATGGACGTGGTACCGCGTATGATTGTAAGACGCCTCAAGTCCTGGATACCCTGTCCTACACGGCGCTGTCCAAATTGCAAACGACTGTAGACGTTGTGAATAGAGAGACCGAATTCAGGGGCATGCGTGAGTGTATGAATGAATGGTACATGCCAACAACAAGCTTGGACATGCAGATGATAAATTGCATTTTCACGAGTTGGCATAGATTGTACAAGACTTCGGCCATCCTACCAGTGCTGTCTTGCCAAACATCTTGACACAACAGGATGCAGGAAGTGTCGACCCGTTTGCACCAGTCTACGTGTCTGTTTTCCAAAACAATCGCAATTTGCTTGGCTCATATATATAATTGCAAGTCCCTGACGCTCTCCGTAAGTTCCTGAATGATTGAGACATGCAGAGAGTCGCTAGGGGAACCGCCGTTGCTTCAGCAAGCAACAAGTAGAGTATCAGCACCGCTACATCATCCGCAATATGCAATTTATAGCCGCACCCACCTTTTCGTGACAACATTCACTCAAGCCAACCACTCACATTTCATTCTCGTCGTCTCTTGTCTTGTTTGTTAGCTCTGCGGCATCATGTTGAGAATATCAAGGACATCTCAGCAGACACTTCGCGTCGTGCAAAAACGATTTGCGTCTCATGGTACATCCTTCGAACCGCCTACTGGAAAGCTGTTCAATGAACCGGTATTGACTCTGACGATCCCTTCCCACAGGCATGAAGCGCTGATATGTCTGACTATAGCATTTGCCGAAAGGAGAAAAGCGGGTAAAGGAGTCGTGGGAGAACATATGGGTTTACGGATTCGGCGGTGCCTGCATCGCAATGATCATTGTTGGCTTCTCTCGACCAGACGACACGTAAGCAACCACTCCACTCTCTATTGTATCGGTCTGATGCGCGACACAGTATCACTACTTGGGCATTGGAGGAAGCGAAAGCGAGACAAGCAGCGGCTGGCACGACACCGACGTATACAAAGTCCCGATAGGGCTCACCAGAATGTTCATAATTCAAGTCAATTCAATTGGAGCAGACTGTCTTTACTTGATCCCTGCTCGCAAGGTGCTCTGTAGACTCGATTGCACATAAAGGGGTTTCTCTATTGTACTACGAGAAAATGTCAACCTACATCTTGCGCAATCTGCTGTACAAACTCTTCTCTCAATGGTTCACTCGCCACTTTCTTCCCCGACATGTAGGTCCCCAAGAAAGCTTGCAGCAGATCACGAGTCTGTTGACCTTGATTTTGGAATGTGCCGTAATCATGCCCATTGATGTCCAAATCAAGACTTTGTCCACGCCATACCGTCAATACCATCACATCGCTCTTGAGAAAGGCTTTTCGGGGATTTGGGAAGAACTCCTTGAATGCTTGCAGACTTTCCTCATCGGGACTATGCCGAAGTAAAACGCCTCTGACAAATCCGTCCCTCATGTGTGCGACATCTGTGTTTCTGACCGGTGTGATGCGTATAGCGAAAGAGACATCGTCCAAACCATCAAAGAAATCTGCTCCTTTCTGGGGATCACTCAGAAGCACCACTAAATCGTCTTTCGAGATGACATTTAGCCGTTTTAGTGCACTTTGCAAGCGTGAAGTATCGTCAGATCGAATGTAGATGCCGACATCGTAGACTGAGATTGAGAGAAAAGTCACTTTTCGTGTGCCTGATGCAACAAGCGTAAAGTCAGAGCCTTTTATTGTCATGGAACGCGGCTGACCCGTTGCATTGATGGGACTGTAGTCACATCTTAGACCATGTCCCCTGCTTTGATGGCCCAGAAGCAAGGCCGTGGCAGCGATGGAGAGGCAACGAGCGGGCAGAACAGCTTTGAACATTGCGTCTATGGACGTCTGTCTGTCCTGCGGCTTTTGTGCTGCATGTTGCGCAACTCGACGTGAAAGTGGAGCCACAAACGAGCAATGAGTAGACAAACAATGATGAGCTACAGTCATTGCAAGCGCTTGTCCTGCAGACCTTTAGCTTCCGCACCTGATTGCTCTACGCGACTGTTGGCGAGAATGTCTGCGTATACTGCTTAAAACTACAATGGAGACTCTGCTGGAGCAATTGAGTGGCTTTGTCGATGACTTGGGTCCTTCTTGGCTACTGGCCGGTGCGCTCTTGTCTCTACTGTCACTGATATTCCGCACATGGTTACTCTTTGGATTTGTTGCCGGAGCTCTTATCACTTTGTACATACATCCGATCGAAACAAAACACTCGAGAGTATGGAGGACAGCATCTGATGATGATCGCAAAGCAGAGTTTCCTGAATCTATAGTCAAGTCCGAAGCAGATGGGGACACTATCTCCAAGGAGATACCCGCTGCGCTGAGAAAAGAAATGCAGTCCTTTTCTGAACAACTCATAACAGACTATGTCCGTTGGTGGTATGTCCCGCCCAACTTTGCGGCAGAAGACTCGTTTCCGATCCAATGTCAGAGGAGTCTGAACCACTGCTTGAACAGTCTCTACGACTCTTTCAGCAGAAAAGATCCAATCCTGTATCTCGATACAATTTTCACCACTTGTGTTGCATCTCTAGGAGCAGTGCTGGAAGATCTTCATACTGCGTACAAGTTGCGCACTAAAGAAGACAAGCTTGGACTTGTGAAGCTCACAATAGTTGATCCACATGCAATCCTGTCGCGAATGATGAATGTGCAGGAACGACAAGAGAACTTGGAGAGGACTGCAGACATGTTCCTTTCAAAGTACGCAAAATCCACAGATCTGCAGTGCTTGCCTGCAGCTGTATTCATGCAGCAACTGATCTCATCCTCGGTCTTTGGCGCTCTGTTAGCATCGCTAGCTCAACGAGATGCAATCAATCGCAGAATTCTCACGCTTTGGAGTGAAGAAATGCCTATAGCGGGCCAGCCAAAAGAATCGACAGATCAGCTGGCCGCTGCTCTTGATGCTGCAACCCTAGAAGTTGCATCGACTTCCCAACGCGAACGTATGGAAGATACTGTCCAAATCGCCGAAAGCGCTGTCGAGAGCCATGTTGAATTTGCCAGCAGGGCGTTATCCCAGAGTCCAGAACTTTCGATGAGAACACCGCGAGGACGACGTATGAGCTTCAAGACAAACAAAAGTGTCAGTTCTATCCAAGATTTTCGAGAGGATGGTACTGGGAGTCGCAGAATGTCCTTCTTGAAGCGGACTGGTTCACTACTGACAAAGTCTCGATCCAGGAGTGCTTCTCCCACAAAGAATTCAGACCTGGAAACATTTTCCTGCAGTCCTGAACACACACGTTCACGAGGCTCGTCACCACACAAATCTTCCAAGCATTCCGTCCTCGGCGAACACGGCTCCATAGCACAGGATGCCACACTTTATTTGGCTGAATTGATTGTGAATGATGCTTCTGATATCAGGCCTATGGATTTCTCCAAGACGATATACACATTGCCGCAGTTTTCTATACTCATTTCGCCCAAAAAGCAAAAAGGTTTTGCAAGCTCTGGCGGCATTGGGGTCTTTCGTAACATACACGATTTTGAAGCTCTGGATCGTAAGCTCAAGGAGGACACCAATGAGCCCACGCCAGTTTTGCCAGAGTGGCGAAGGCTATCATACGCCGAGTTGGAAAATCGATTGCTGTCCTATCTGTGCGAAATCACTCGCAATCAGTTCTTGGCCGAACTGGTCACCTTTAAGAACTTTTGCAGGTCAGATATCACTTCAGCAGAATTACTAGGGTCCAAAAAGTCCGAACCGTCGACTGATCTTGAAGACGGCAGCAAAGCTCTATTTGGTAACTACAGGCATGGCACGGAACAACTTTGCCCATCATCTCCAAAATCAGGTCCAACAAAGAAAACTTTAGAAAAAAGTTCATCAGAGGCTGAGCTTATCGCCCTCGTTGCCGCGAAAGAAACACAGATGACTCAATCAATACGTGCAGACTCGATAGCTTCCTTGGAATCGAGCACAGATGATCGGTCGCAACATTCAAAAAAGTCGATTGAAATTGACCGCCGTCGGATAGACGTGCAAAGTCTGGTTTCACAGTCAATGGAATTGCTAACCACATTTTACGCACTTTCTCCACGTACATGGACAATTCGAAAACAGCTCTTGAATCTCCTTCGAAACCTGCTTCTGTCAAGAAATAGCATATATACGCAGACCTTTGTGATATGGCTGGAAGAATCTATTTTACATCCATTATCTGACGCCGATAGCATAGCGACTTATATTCGCTCACTCAACGAACTCATGTTTGCGAAAGACTATGTCAAGACGGAGCCACTGACCAGACAAGAGTCAGACAATTTGGCTGCCGAAGCAAGGTTGATGTTTATACAAAAAGGCATGCCATATGCGATTCGCAATTTGATGGGTGCTCCTAATACCTCAGAAGCACTAGCAATCTTCTTTGACGCTCTGCAAGATCCAGAGTTTAGCCTCGGCATCGTAACGATGCTGTTTACGGAAGTTATGAAGATATTGATGGTAGATTAGTGACTAAATGTCAACCAAATTGTACCGACACGTCTCTTCATCATTTGCCATTATGATATTGGAGCAATCATCGAGACAAGGGGTTTGTTTGCAGCCATAAACACCTTGGGATAGGTGCTTCGAAGCGACATGTGGGTTCGAGTTCATGGACCGTCATAGTTAGCGCACGATACTTGAATGGCGGATACTGTGGGAGGGGCTCTAGAGATAAGGATTCCCAGCCACACTTGATTCCAGGCAACGAGCTAACTGTGCTCCTCCTCCTCCATCACAACGTTGCAATTTCACGACACCGGTATATGCAATGTCGTACGAGACTGCCCTTGCAGCGATCGATGCCGGCCACGCAGAAGATCCTCGCTTGACGTCGACCGGGGTTCCTTGTGAAGTTGATTACGCGGAAAAATGCACGCACTACCTCTGCCAACTCGACCCCGATGCATCTGAGCTCTTGCGACTCGCTGTGCGTGGTCAACACTTTAAACGATGGCAAGTCCCGCGCGACTCTTACCCCATGACGAAACCCGGCTATTTCGCTTGGCGGACGGGCCTAAAGGCACGGCAAGGGCAACAAGTGGCTCAAATCATGGTCGATGCAGGGTACCCCCGCAACGAAGCGGATCGCGTCTCTTCCATGATCAAAAAAGAAAACTTCAAGCGCGACAAGGAGACACAAATGTTGGAAGACGTGGCGTGTCTTGTCTTTCTCGACTCGGAATTTGAGTCCTTCAATGAGTTGCATAAAGAAGATAAAATCATTCATATTCTTCGCAAAACGTGGCCGAAAATGTCTGATCGCGGACATTCAGTCGCTCTCGGCATCACCATGTCACCAGAGTGTGCTAGTGTCGTGCAAAAGGCATTAGCGTGATGAGGGGAAAATGGAAAATTGACATCATAAATTTGTTGATACAGAAAGAAATGTTGTACACTACTAGTAAAGACAGTGCTAAAAGAATACAATCCGTTGTACATGGTTGGAGAGGAGCGATGGTGAGTGAAATGGTGAAAAAAGAAGGAAAATCGCCATCGCTATGTGTCGAGAAGTGTTGTACAGTACGCCAGGTACTTTTAATAATCAAAACGTGCTCGAGGCAACGACAGGGTTGAAGTTGTAAATTGTTGGGGATCCAGTGATTGCTGCAGGACCAGTCACTGACAAAACATTTGCACCATTCATGGTCACGGAAACTGATGGGGTACCTTGAGAGAAATTCTCATACTGGAAGTGATTAACACCAGACACTCCGTTGAAGGTCTGACTTGAGCCGCCCGAGGTCACTGTGACAGTAGCGGATCCGGTGAGCAGCAGGGTGAGGTAGATGTTGTCGTCAGCATAGTCAAAGTTGGTGGGTTTGCCATATGGATCCAGGGTAGCAGTCGCGTACTTGGAATGCGTCCTGTACCACCAGTAAAGCTGGTTGGATGAGACTGATGGGTAACCACCATTCTTGTATGCCTGAATGTAGTAAGCTGTCAGACCCAGCCATGCGGTATGATCATGTCCAGTCACCCAAGCTGCAGAGTTGATTTGAGAATCATAAGGCGTAGCACCGTTAGTAGGCCCAACATAGGAAGATTCTCCATAGTCGTTCCATGTGATGATTTCGATGAAGTCTGGCTGTAAATTGACCAATTGTTCCCACCTTGTCGTGTAGAGGTCGTCTGATTTATAGATCCAGTTCTTGTATGAGAAGTGAGTGTAAAACCAAGGAGACACACCGGCCATGTAGACTTTTGAACCCTTGGACGAGATGTAAGCCTGGTCTTCAGCAGTGCCCATTTCCGAGTCAGAGGTAGGCCAGGCGTCCCACGAGAAAGCTCCGTCGATGCTGTTCATTCCCATTGCTCCACTTGGACCTAGTGCCGTAAAAGAGGGAACGAAGAAAATGTTATGGCCCTGAGCTGCAAGTATTTGTTTGAAGGATTCCCATCCAGCTTGAGCATTAGACAGGCCAAAGGTGACAGATTCACCAGCAAAGGTAGACACAAATTGCTTATCGTTATAGTAGTACTGGTTTGGATGAGAAGCATAAGTGGTGATCCACGTCGAGAGATCAGAAATACTGTCCCCAGCCATGACTGCCATGTCAAGTGAAATGAATAATTTGAAGTTTGTACCTATTGCAGCATTGTACATCTTGTTGACACGATCAGGCATCCAAGAGTCAGGTCCGACATTGAGCGCAAATCCGTCAATTCCAACAGCCGCAGCGGCAGAAATGTCAGCGGCAAAGTCCGAGGTGCCCATCGGATAGGCGTTGCCCATCATGAAATGCGCAAACACTTTCTTTGGCCCAGTTCCGGACGAGCTGATCGAATTGGTGGAAATGGTTGCCACCGCAGCTTTTGAGGTACTCGATGTCGTTTGAGCAGCGACGTTACCAGCGGTTGCAGTCGCGAGCGTGGTCGGTGCATAGGCCGGAGCGTCTTGACTGGAAGAAGTTGTTGCAAGGTGTGATTTCGGAGGTGGCACAGTGTATTGAATCGTTTGAGTCTGCCACATGGTGACAGCTCGCTTCTTCAGGTGATTGTGACGATGCCTGCCGTGTCTCGGGCGCGATTCGTGACTGATAGCAATTGTATCAAGTGATGCGTTGATGATGGGCTCTGTGATGAGCGCATTGGGCGAATCTACCAATGGAGCTGAAGGCAGAAAGCTCGCGAGGAATGCAACGAATGTTGCAGGGTTGATATACATGAGCGGCAGTCAAGTACTAAGACTCGAATGAGCTTGCGCTGTGCGTGCGGTTTTACAGTAGAGGCGAAGTTAAGTGGATGTGTTAGATCCAGCTAACACTGTTTGTGCACGGAGTATAGAGGTGAGTGCAAGACACGACGTAGCGATCGATACTAGCGCGCGTAGTCAGGCCCTTGGTCTGTGCGTGAAGAGGTCTGTGCGATGGTGAATGAAGAGGCTCGAGGGATATTAGGGCTGTCAGGCACTTTATGAGATATCCTCACAAAGAATGATGTTATGAACATCCGCAACCACGTATTCTTGTCCTTGCGCAACTCCTGGATCCATCTATGGTTTTCGTGAATAAAGAACACGACATAACCTAGTCCGGACGCTAGGAGATCCAATGGAGCTATGTCATTGGAAGCCACACGCCGCCACCGAAGCACAAAGGTCCGAGATTCTTGATCGCCCCAGCCACCTGTCACAAAGAGAGTTTCCTCGACTCTCCGTGCAGCAGTCGAGATGGCTGGTCTCGACTTCCGGCCAATCAGAAGTAGTTGCACAGCTTTAGGGGAAAGTTGGCAATAGCATGCTTGCGCGATCCGAATGCATGAAAATGTCTCGGGAAAGCACGGCCAGAATCCTCTGGAACAGAACAAGAGTAAGGTGTTGTTGAAATTTGGCCATCGTGTGCAAGTGCTGCTTGGTTTGTAACTTTTGAACATCATAGCACAGTTGAGAAAGTGGTGAAGTTTCTTTGACGGTGCTCTTGGTGGAATATAGGCTTTGAGGGCGCGAACAAGGAAGAAGGCTGCGGGCAGAACATTTGTGCGGAAGAGATTACTCCTTGAGGCCATCAACCAGTTTATCGGGTCTCTCAGCCACTTACGGTGCCCCAATTCAAGTCAGGAGCTGCCTCCTCTGCTTAGCTGCCCTGCAAGTCAGTCTGCATCCGCAGCCAGTGTGTGATGACCAGCCATTCAGTTTCTCGTAGTTCCTTACTGACAATGCCATTCTGCCATAAATGATTTCCCATGCTGGGTTGTATCATACAGTACCGTGGCAGCGATCACACGCGATTATGGTGGAGTGCATGCAGAACCTGAATCACCTTTTCGACCCCGCAACTGCTGCTCCTGCATGAAGTGCTAGTGCAGCTGTAGCGGGAGCCAAGAGGATGAAGATCCTAGCCCGAACGTTTCACTGTTTTGCCATGTCTTTCAGTGGATGGCCTTTAATAAACCCGTCGCTCCCAGTCAGAAACGAGGTGACAGATTGTCGGATACTAAGCATGACTGAGATTGGCAGATTGACGTGTACACTGGAGGACGGCGGCTTTTTAGACTTGGTACATCATCTTGTGCTGCAGTGCATAGAGCTGCGAGTCGCGTGAGGGCCAGTGCTGGAGCTCCATCAAGAAGGAATCGTGCTGGCGTCCATGGAATTCGAAAGAATTGACGCGCCTTGGTATTTCACGCCACCATTGCTGCATCCCATCTTCACGGGTGGCAAAGCTCATCAGAGTTTCTGCTCAACAGCATTTAGGCAGTCCCGGGGGTACGATGCTGAACCGCTTTGAATCGGCCATTACAGTCGCTGATAGCTGCAAATCGGATGACTCGCCAGGACCGACACCGAAAAAGCGGCCATACACCCAAGTCTTTTCGACTCCGATCAAACGTCGAATCGACAAGCGACCAAGCTCGTATAGGTCCCCAGAATCACCTCTCTCAGCAGACAGAGTCAGTAAGAGACGGAGGCGGTATCGATACGATAATCTACCTTTGTCTAGATTCACACTGCAGCAGAATCAAGCTCCAGCGCAAACTCATGCAGATTGTTGGACACAAATACACAACACAATCACGAATGTAAGCTGGATGCAGGAAGTGACTGGGTTCGATGGTGAAGTCATTCGCGAATTTCAGTCGAAAAGCACGCAATGTCAAAATTTGGTTTCTCGTAGTCAGAATGAGTACACTAGACTTGCTGCTGCAGGCGATTTCGAGTCTTTGCAATTGCGCGAGTTGGGTGCGACATATATCATTGACCGATACGCTATCCATCTCATTCAATGTCTGATGCAAGAGTACCCGGCTGCAGCAGACTGTATACCACCGACGCCGCCATCTTCCGATACACAATTCGCGACAGACGATATGACAAGTACGTGTCCATGGCCTGCAAGTGGTAAATCAGCGGCGCGCAAAGTTCCACAGTCTTGTCAGTTGCCGCCATCTCACGCTGAGCGCGACCATGACATGTCAATGCCAACTCTCAAGACGGACGCAAAGCGACGTTCCACTCGTTTAAAAGCGGCAGGTATGGCAAATGCAACTGCAGTGGCGGGGATGAGTGGCACACTATGTTCGAGCGATAGTCGATAGTATCTGTAATGCTAGCATCTGGCTGCCGCGGCGCATCACAAATTTCTTTTTTTAATGATACATATGTATAAAATCTAGCTCGCCATGCTTTACATGTTTGCACTGCAAAGGCTGGTGATTATATAGGTGAGTGGCACTACAAGAGCCGTGTCTGCGCTCATGCACATGTACTGTAGATCCTTACAATGACGCGGACATAAGTCTCCACGGTGAAACACTTGTAATGTCCCATTGTCCAACGCCACATGTCTTCTGGTCTCAACGTCACAGATTCTCCATAGTCACTCAAATCAGCAGAGTGCTATTTTTAATATTATTTGGTTGCAAAGGAATGCACGCCACTGAACTTGATATCCCTGCTGTGCCACACAGATGTGTCTGAAGAGCTTACTTACAAGGTATATACATATGGGAGACTACATCGACGCGTCTAGATGGGGTGCTATAGACAATGCGAGTCCTCATTAATGCTTGTATTGATCTTATTTGTGGTATTCCATGTATGTGCCAGAGTGATCTTCCTCCTCTTTCACGTCGTGGCGGAGGACCGAGGGTAATGCACCCGCAGCATGATCTGACTTGATCATAGAGTGTGTACGAATACTGGAAGCCTGCTCGGCTGGATACCGTCTGGGCTGCTCGCTCGCAGCATATTGGTAGACGTAATTGACTGGCGGTAGCACGTGAGGATCCCGTGCGCGACCAGAATTGTCATGCAAAATTGACGTTATAGTGATTCGGTTATGTCCAGGCTCGTGACTTTGTGCTGCTGGTGCAGACCAATAGGGATGGTGGCGAGGCTGGTTATATTGTTCTGTCGGGCGATTCGAGACTTGCGGGCCAATAGAGCTCGGCTCCTGAATGATGCTTCGTTGTGCCTTCCTGGGCGGCTCCAACTTTTCGGGCTTTTCATCTCTTAAAACACGTTCCTTGAACTCCGCCAGGTATGCCTGATACTGATGGTACTCGGGTGACGTCTTGTACATAGTTACCTCCGCTGTATAGCGACGCTTTAATTCAGCGGCTTGGGCCTCGATGGCTTCCTTTTCTACAGGATTCAGATTCTTCCATCGCTCACCCACAAGTCGCGCAAATTGAGTAAAGCTATAATTGGAATCTTTTTCTTCTTCGCGAATCGTATTTGCAAATATGACGTAGGCAGATGGAGGTCTAGCTGGTGCGTTGTCATCAGGTTTTGGATGTCTCTTGTATCTTCGCTTTCGCGGCATAGAAGTAGAACGTACACTCGAGCACATAGCTGTGTCCGAGCCTGACTCTGAAGCAGCATGTGACGCCTGTCCATCACTCTGTACATTCGTTGAATTATTCATGAGCTTATGAAAGTCTTCGAGCCTTTCTGTTTGCGGGAAGCCTGATAGCGTAAGCAATCTTTTAAAAATAAAGGATCAAAATGATCATGAGATACCTTTCTTGGTTGCTATTTCGCGGTATAGTATTCTCCTGTGTCCAAGCTTGACGTTCAATGCAGCACTGTCTTGTAAGCGGACGTGTTTGGAGAAAACGATTGCACACTGACAGATCGGACTCGGTAATGTCGGAAATACTTGTCCAGTCATCGAAACCTTCGGAAATAAATCTAAAAGTATAAATTGAGTATCATCCGCAGCTGTGCAATACAATACCTGTCGAAGTATTCTGAGAGGCCTAGTTGCGCGAGGTCTTCCTTGAGGGTGGAATTGCCGTCCAGCATGTGAAGGACAGACTTCGAATTGAGCGACAACGCGCCTTTATATCAAGGAGTTCTTGTAATTTACTTGCCCCGTTGTAGCTTCGCAGTTTGGAAATCAGTTGAGACTCAGTGGCATTCGTAATTGAAACTTAGTGAGCCACTAGCGGAATTTTGTGTTTGAGACTAGGGGAGTCTTGCAACTGCCACCAAAGAAGAAAAGTCGAAATGCTTTAATATTGTGGTCGCAATTTCAGAAAAGCATCTCTTTATGATGCGTTGGAGTCAAATTTGCATGACAGCAGTCGGAGATGTTTCTACGTTCCGAGAATTACCTTAAGTCCGGCAGAGAAAGAAGAAAAGAGCACACGGAAAAATGAAGGTGAAGGTGGGGGGGCGCGGACAATTGAGCGACCGAAAGACAGAACCCACTTGACGGTAAACATATTTGTCGTGGGCAGGAAAGACCCGCAAGCAGATGGACGTCAACAACTGGCAAACACTATTTGATTGAGCCTGTGGGCGGACCAGTGAAATTGTGAAATTGCTTGTGGTCCTGCCTGCCTGCATCCAACCATCCCTGGGAAAGATGGGAGGCGCTTGTCAACAGATGGTGGGATCAACATGTGGACCTTGTGGCGATCCTATCGGAGACGCATTCGCCCTCTGCTAAATAATGTTCTCCATGACAACCTTCATGGCGGATACATTTCTTACCGGAGCTCAAGAGAGCCTTTTGTTACATGTCATAGGCTTCCGACAGCTTTCTTCTTGACACTAATGATGTGGTGGTCTCATTCTTGTCATGTCTAGTCTCGCCCAAACAGAAAGTGGTGCTACAGTGGAATGGATAAATCAGACACGCGATCCGATCGACTCAAGCTTTATTTCTCTTTCTTCTTCGGGCCCGAACAGAAGACGAAAGTACCGCCAGTGGAAGCGGACGTGGCATCTAGGCCACAAAACCATGTGGCGCGGCAACGTCCACAAAGAAATTACAAATCACATGCATGCCAACTTATGCAATTATCTTTGTTCCTCTCATCACAATGGTCATTGCCATAAAAAGATCGGAATCTTATACTTCCGTTGTGCCATGAAACTTCTGGTCTGCCCACGCAGGTTTTCGAACCTGGCAGGCATGCTCTATTCCGCTCATATCCCGTTTGAGTTGTGCTCTCTCAAGCGAAAGCAAGTTTCATAATTTCCTGGTAAGGTGGCTCACGCCCGTACGCCTCCAGCACGTTCGAATGTCTGCACTACATGCCAGAATACCCGCTTCGATCTCGGCCTCCCATGTGGTAGCAGTTCTTGGCAGAATCTTGTTGGTCTCTGCTTATTAGGTGATCAGAGACCCAAGCGAGGATCTTTATCCCCGCTAAACTCCGCGAGCCATGCTTTCGTTCATTTTTTATCCGTGCCCCTGGCACTGGGAACTGGGAACTGGGAATCTGACTGACTTACCCCAGTATCGGGATACCTGGTACTTCCCCTGGAAGCCGCACATTTGCAAATCCATGGCTTTCAGACTTATCATGTGTGTGTGCAGCTTATGTACACAAGTGCAAAGTCCCTCACAGGCTGCGACACAACATGGCACAATCTAGCGTATCAGACAAGAAAACCATACTTGATTGAGCCTACCGGAGTACGTCTACCTCACATACATTGTACCATTTTGAAACTCGTGGACGATTTCCTGTGCTAAAAGACCGAGTATTTTGACTCTTGACATGAGGAAGTCTGTTGAACGGATAAGACTATCGTGATCAAGAACGATTGGCTGCATGCGGCTCTCTAAGGATCCTGGCTGCTGCATTGAGGCTGACCAATTTTCGGGGATCAGTCCTAATCAAGCGTCTTCTTGTAATTTGAGGCTTGGTATCGTCTGCCATGATCAACATGCTCACAATAGACCTCTGCGGAAGGCATACTTGAGCTGCAGATGCATCGTGAAGATACTATCTCGTGACTTTGCGTTTGGCAGGTCTAGCACTTTTGTTACATGGACCGAAATGATTCAAGGTGGACCGCGACTCAGAGCCACTGTGTGTTAATTTTTCAGCACTTGTTTACGTATCATTTACGTAATGCAAACTTAATCAGCTTCATTTTACAAATTTTTCAGCTGAGGCTTCACTGGCTTGTACGACTAATCGAAGCGAGTATGCTTCGTCACGATATCGGAAAAGCTAGCGCTCTTGCATCAACATCAACAAGCTTGTCTAGAAGTGTCTTGAAACCCTTGTCCATAAAGAACGCTGTTGTCCGAACATGCATAGCCACCTTTTGCATATCGCAATTGGTCATGGTATTCGAGGCAACGGTCGGGGAAATCGGAGTGAAAGTCGTGGAGCCTTGACGTTTGTGGTTTGTGAACTCGTGCGTCGAGCCACACTAACGAAAACGGCGTTTTATATGGCTGTAGGTAACTAGTACGACATTACTGCTATGCTCATCTATCCTGATAGAGTCGTACTTTGTAACGTGTGCTCATGAATTAAAGCACTTCAATAGATTTGTGCTCGCACAGGGCAATGCCGAGCATATCGCGAATTACTTGTTCTAGTCTGATCACTCGCGCATATTGCATTTGTTCATGTTCCCCACATAGCAAACAGTTGTAGTTCGGTCACGACAAGACGAACACGAATCCGACTTATTTTCCTTTCTTGGTCAATAACGTGTACGACCTATCGCAAGTGTCGTATATCCTTCCTGTGCTGACGTTATTCTGTCAGAATTATCCTGCTTCATCCCCTTCTATAGCTACTTGCACGTCAGACGTCAAGCTAGGAGTTGAATTGAGACCTGTTCTCAACGAACAGAGACCGCTTTTGCATGAGTGGTCTCAACAAAGCGAGTTCCTCAGAAGGTAGGGAACTTGCTTTAGTCGATGGAGTCGAGCTTAAACTTGCCTTGACGACTGATGACGCGGCATTCGAGAAGCTTCTAGGCTTGTTTCTCTGCCCCTTGTTGCTGAAACTGTCGAGTCCCTCGGAAATTGTCAGACTCAAGGTTATGGATGTATGTGGCATGATTGATCGCCACATTGTGTCCACTCCTTCCATCAGCTTACCATACAAGGCTCTCTTGGCTCAATACAAGGATCAGTCAGTGACACCACACACAAAAGATCGCACGATCGTATACCTATCTCGTGCTCTTCCGGAAGACTCAGATATCTCTGAAGTGTACTCTATCGTTACTGATGATTACGCAACCCGTACAGGACATCAGCGAATCATGTTGTTTTTCATTTTATGTCGACAACTTCTGCGATTCGAGCTACCGACGTCAGCCACTGCATTAGAGAAAGCAGGTACAATGTATCGCGTGACCAATACAAATGATGAGGATGCGTTTCAGATATCCTTACTAGCTTTCTTCATTGGCTTTGGTCGTCCAATAATTCTGACAACAGGGCCAGATTGCACTGCTCCAAGCACTGCACTTCTTGTCACTGACGCCATAAGAAATTTCAAGTCTACTTTCTCGTCTTCGGACGTTCAGCCGCTTGGCTCAAGTCGCCTCAACGACTTCAAGAAAGGACTGTTGCGTTTTATGATGTTACCCTTTCCGAATGTTTCCACAAGATATCTAGTTGCTTTAATCGCATCTTTCGATCCCAATGAAGAAGTTCAAAGATCGGCTGGACCACTTATGCGAAGTTGCGATACTAAGGAAGATGAACATAATTTCTCACAGAGGCTCTCTGATGTATTACTAATGCCTTGTCAACTACATCAAGATATTCAAGTTAGGATTTTTCAACTTCTCGCCAGAATCACCGCTACCAAAATCGATTTTTTCAAGGCACAAAGATGCATCAATTTTGGATTGAAATGTAAGTAACTTCACTCTTCCACGCTCTTACCATGCCCTAATGAAAGTAGCTCAATATCTTAAGGTCCGCTCTGCTGCTATCAGGTTTTTGATTTGGTTCGTAAGCTCAATCGGTACCGGGAACCTCAAGCTCAACCTTGAAAAACTGTTACCTCAACTGGTGCTTTATATCTCTGGTCTAGATTCGCTGGACTATCTCAGAGGGCCCGCTTATATTGTTATTGGACTCTTGGTACGTCTGAAGTCAGCTTGCAATATATTTCTAATATTAGACAGTGCAAACAAGACCCTCAGTATGCCCGAAAGGATGGTCGAGTCCTAGAACTGCTATTCAAGGCGCTTTCGGATGAGGCACCGGCGATACGCCCTTCAGTCTCTCAAGCACTGACTACTGTCATGCATGTCTTTACTGGTGCGGAAGAAAGTACATTGATAGATTTGCGTTCATTCCTATTGCAGATCATCACAAAAGACAAGCCAGAGGCCCATTATATTGCTCTCCGATTTGCAGTAACTACCTTGGACTTTACTGATATCACAGCGCGGTGGTTATGCATTCTAGCCATAAAATCGAATGCCAAAGCAGAAACGATACAGGAAGCGCAACAAGGACTACAACTCTCTCTCTTCCTGAGAAATCGAAACGACACTACTTCCAAAGCCTGTTATCCAATGTTCAGAGACGTTGTTGAATGGCAAGATTCATATCTTGCACAAGAATTTCGTGTGGCGAAATTTTCAGTGCTTAATGAACAAGCTCGCGCAGCATATCTGCGCTTTGCATGGTTATGTCTGCTATCAAACACCTTTGATGAGTGTAATTGGTTCGATCCTAAAGATGAACGCTCGGACTCGAGATTGCTCGAATCTATTGAGAGTGATAGGGAAGCAAGGAGACTACTCAAAGATTCAATTGAACAAAACCAAAAACAATCTGCAGGGTTCAGTGAGGCACTGAGTGTGCTCCAAGGACATATTCTTTACGATTATTCTCAGACGCTGAATCTTAGTTCAGGCAGGATCTTGCTAGATCTCCTTATACTACGTCACGATGCTTACGCCAACACTCTGATGAGTGATCTGTATCAGATGGATGCGACTGCGCTGCATGGGTCAGGTCGGGAATTACACAACCGCATACTGGCAATAGTCTTGACGGCGCCAAACCATTCTGAGCTTGATGTAAAGAAATATTGTGTAGAGCTCATAACTCCTGGTCAGGGCTCACTGACCGCCGACCTGGCCCGTACAGCATTGTTTGTCGAGATAATACTACGTATGTACTTGAGAGGCAGACACATGTCAATGAGTACAATAGATCTGGAGAACATGCTAATCGTCAATCTGGAAAGTAAGGATGCTCAAAAAATCAGGAAGAGTCTCGATATGATTACAAGTCTTGCTCTTGCTTCCAGAATTTCCCCAGGACAACTTGCACCTCTGACTAAGATATTGTTGACTTTGATGGAACGTCACCCTGACAGTGCTCTCGTGCAACGCGCTATCCTGTGCCTAGGGTGTCTCTCATTCGGGCATGAGTCGATATCAGAAGGACTGGATGAACTGATTCAATCGCTTTTGGTGGACTCGGGCAGTCAGCCAAAGGTTGAGATTGTTCTCGCTAAAGGCGAAGCGCTCGCCCGGTGTATAGGTCGCTGGGGCACGGAAAGTCTGGCACAATCAGTCGACGTTCCTCTTGGTAGATCATTACAGCTAGCTCGTTCAGACTTGATCACCAAGGTATTGGACGATTTGCTCATGAAAGCACAATCTTCAAAATCATATGAGCGTCGTGGAGCCTGTATTCGGCTTCTCTCTTTGGTACAATCATTGAAACTCGCCGAAGTGCAGTTCAAATCTGCACAAATTCATGCAGGCTTTCTTGGCCTACTTACGGATAAGGATGAGTTTGTAGCTGGGTCAGCAAATCAAGGCATTCAAATAATTTACAATGAGTCTGATCCGAAATTGAGATCCGAACTGATTTCCCAGATTCTGTCAGTCATGAGACCAGGATCGACAAGCAATCCATCTCCTGTTGCCACACTCGAAGGAATAGTGCCTGATGTATCAAACTCTAACAACTCGGAAAGTGCTTCGTCTGGTGTGACGAACAACGTCTACATGGACATGTGTAATCTCGCAATTGAGACTGGTAATAGTGCCCTGTTCTATTCCTTTCTCAGCTTAGCTTCGCCTTTCACAAAATGGTCAAGCGCCGGAAGTGCTGGCGATACATATGGTTTACGCTTACAAGGCAGACATCGAGACACACCGCTTATCACAAATCCCGAGGTGCTAGATCGACTGTTGCCCAAGTTATTTAAGTATAAATATGATCCATCCACCAAGGTTGCCGAAGCCATGGCAATGATCTTCCAGAGGCTCTATCCCGACTCGAAAGCCATTCTGGATGCAAATTGCGACAGAATATGTAGTGAACTTTTAAGAAGTATGGCTGATCACGCATGGCGAGTGCGAGAGTCCGCTGCTCGAGCAATGACAAATTTGGTGACGGGCCGTTCTCTAAGCAATCTGTCTGCACGTCTGTCTGACATCTGGTTTTGGTCATTTCGTATACTAGACGATCACAAAGAAAGTGTACGGTTGGCCGGCATCGACCTTTGTCAGAGTCTATCCAGTCTACTATTGAGGTCTAACGAGGGGACCTCGCCGACTCAGACTAGCGACGTTCTCGCGATTATTATTCCGTTGCTGATCCAGAACCTCAGATCACCTTCTTCTGATGTTAGTTCCTTCTCGCTGAAGACATTACTTAGAATCACCAAAGAGTCAGATGCCTCGATTAAACCATTTCTTCCAGTCTTGTTGGACGAATACATGCTACTCAGCTCCAAATTAGAACCCCCCCAACTCAATTATTTGAGCTTCCATGCCGAAAAATACAACACGACTCAACACGATTTAGACTCGTATCGAGCTGCAGCCTTGCAGAGTAGTCCCGTGCTCGATGCTATCAGACAGTGTGCTGATAGATTGGACGAAGCATCCATGAAAGAGGCCATTCCCAGGATATGTCAGCTTGTTCGTTCAACTAATGGTTTCCTGACCACAGCAGCTATATCTCATCTATTCACGTATCTGGCTGTACAGAAAAGGGACCTGTTCCGCTCCTATGCAGACTCTGTAGTCCGAGCTCTTGCGTATACAATGCATGATCGGGCTCAATCTGTTGTACGATTGTATGCTGAATGCATTGGCCAAGTGGCGCGCCTCACGAGCTCACAGACGCTTGTCCAACTGATTGTGCGCGTCTCTAAGCACTACTTTGACACGGAAGATCAGAATGGTGCATTCTGCTTGCTGTTGAAAGCGATCTCACGGTCAGCCAATGACAAATTCAAGTCCATGGCAAGTTTTTTTTATCCTTTGTGTTTCATCGCAATGCACGACCCAGAAGCAAAGATTGCCTCTGTGTTTAAAACGATCTGGCAGGAGAACACAGGAAGTGCTCAGGCGCTTGCTCTTCACTTGTCGGAAATTCTGCCCTTGGTGGAAAAACACTTATCTAGTGCGTTTTGGAGAATCAAACACATGGCCGCCAACACCATCACTGAGATCGCCCAGAAGGTCAGTTTGGGAAATCATACAGACCGAGTGTTCGAAATAGTGGTGCGTGCTCTTTCCGGGAAAACTTGGGCTGGTAAAGAAGCGGTTCTTGAAGCGTTGGTGGGATTGATGTCTTACACTCCCTCAAACTTGAATCAAGAACAGAAGGAACTTGCCAGAGTGATCATTCACAAAGAAGCGCGTCGGACCAACATGAGCTACAGAAACCACGCGCTCATTTCTTTGGCGTCTTTCATCGAATCTGATGATGACAAGGACGCCTTTGCTACCGTCTGGACCACTGTTGAACACGTTCTTGATGGATCGGCAATGACTGATGACTCGGATGATCTGTCGCCCACACTGACGGCCGAACTTGTTCAGCACGCACTTACCTGTCTCATAAAAGCATTCAAGCCACAGTTTTCAGACTCCTCAGATTATAGGCTAGTCATGAGACAATGTCTTGATCAAGTTGCCGTACAACCAAGGACTTTTGCAATCAGCATGTGTCAAGATCTTGATGATTTGTTTATTCGCATTACTGCCACGCCCAAGTTGTGGACTGATTCGGACGTGGCACAGACCTGGCAACTGCTAAAAGGACTTTGCACAAATACATCATCTGCATCGTTGCGAGAATGTGCTGGCAAGACGACAGGTCTATTTGCTGCTGCTTGTATCCGTCAAAGCGTTTCCGAGGCCACGAGGTCCGACATGGCTAACGAGATGCATGCAATCGTTATGCAAGAACCCGATACTGTTGTCTGTGCCGTTCTGAAGAAAATTGCATTTTAAAGATTTGGATAGCAGCTGCAGAGGCGAGATAATGATAGCATTACTTGAGTAGTTTAGAGATCGTCTAATGACTATACGGTATTCTTATAAATGCTTCTCGACGTGAGCGATTCATTGCGGACCAGTTTGACTATGAATTAGCCATTGATGCATGTTCTGGATCATCCTCCTTACGCTGCTGCAACTCCTAACCATTGTACGATATACTGATTGATAGATTATACTAGCCCATCCAGTCCTGTTGAAGATTACATGAGCTAGCATCACTTACTTTCCTTCGCCATGGCTTGTGTATCAATAGAATTGCTGTGATCAGGCGACTCGGATATAGAAGGCGCTCCGGATGAAATCGTGTAATCCAGGTATCCGACCAATTATGCAAGGCAAGTCTTCGACTTGCTGATTATATTAGGCGAGATTCATGATCCTTGCTGTAGAGCTAGAACAGCCTCAGCCATCGCAATAACTTCCTTCTTTTCCTCTCTTTCTTGTGCTAGAATAGCTCTCAATTCGGCAATCATCTCCTCTTGTTCGACAATCTTGGCATCCTTCACAGCCAACCTTTCCATCGTTTTGCGCTCCCAATCTGTTTTGAGAGCAGTAACTTTGCGTACATGTTTCTTACTGTACTCTGCATGTAACGACTCCCCTTGAGCAGCAAGGGCCTTGTGGTGGTTCATATTGCTCACGCTGGCAGCTACCTGAATATGAAGTGACGCTACGCGGGTCTCTAGGTCTTCCCGGGACTTGTCGAACTCTGCTTTTATCTGGTCCAAATCACGCAGCGTATAGATCGGTATCGATTTTGGTGAGTATATTCTCGGAGTCATATCTAGCAGCATCTCCTCGCCTTCTTGATTTGTGAATTTCTGGATGTTTGCATTCACATCTTGCTGATGGCCTGGAGCTGGCGTCTGAAAGCAGATCAGATCTGCATCATTGAGCGTGCCGTGGGTTGGTTTCATCACGGTATGTGGTCTAGATTGCTGAGCTTTCATCGCACTTTCTATCAGCGAGCGGGGTGTATTGAGCGGCAACCTGAAGTTTCGCAAACGAGGTGTGCGGGTTGGAGAAGTGGATGGGTCAATACTTGGCAAGGGTGCGCGGCGAATTGGCGTGTCTTCATCAGACGGATCCTTGTTGGAGTCTCCCGAGGCAGACCGCCGGCGACTTCCTGGTGTCATCACATTTCGGGTATTTTTCAGAGTTTGTGGTTCAGTAGACGTGTCATTGAAGTCAACTGCCTCTTGTTGTGTCTCCGAATCATCCACAACATCTTCGGCTGCTTGCGCAACCGATGCAGGAAAGTCAGGTTCAGATAAAACACTGCCGATAGACGCGTTGCCGTCGAACTTTTGTTCTTCAATCTGGAACACATCGTTAACAACGTGTTGCGCGGGTGTGGTGACAGGCATCAAAGAACCAAAGATTGCGGATAATGGCTCGGACGAAAGGTCGTTCTCTTTGCCTTGCTCTGTTGTTGAAGATGGAAAATTCGTAGTGGCCGGTACTTTCTTGTCTAGATGTCGCGAGTTTGGCGTATATTCATCTTCGAGATGCCTTCTCTTCAGTTTGAGGAATCTTTGAGGCGTGGCACTGACAGCATTGACACTGACTGAGGCCAATGGTTCTTCCATGATGAGGACTGACGGTTGTTGCAAGGCAAGTGGAAGGCGAGATTTGTGCCATCAAAACAAGAAAACAGAAACAGACGATGAACCCGAGCAGAACGAGCACAAGTACTTACTATTTGTAGCCATAGCCATAACGAGCAAATTCCCACTCCGTAGCTACGCTCTGATTCTTCTCGACCGATATTCCAGCACTCGTGACGGTCGCCACTGAGAACTTGTTGAGCGAGCGACCATCACGGTAGTATAGTACTTTCATCACATCGTCCAATGTCCGCCTAGCGTCTTCTTCGGATAGACTTTTCCATGCATCGTTGTCTGTAGCTTTTCGAAGAAGGGGTATACCAATAGCAGACCCCATACCAGTGGCAATCACAGGGGAACTATAAGTCGTACCCAGGAGATCGACGAACGATAAAAAATGCCCTTGTGACGGCTTTGGTGTGTTAGAAGTTTCAGGCACCTGTATCGACAATGGTGCCGGTGATGTACCAGCAATGATCATGCTATTCCATAAGGGATTCTGCTTTGAGCGCCGATTATACATCACTCGGCTCATGTACTCAAAGACATGCTCGGGTCGAAGCTCGTGGCCATCTGCTGCATCCTGTTCACGAATTCTGTCAATGTCAAAGACTGCTAAAACAAGCACCACTAGATTTACATACGTTAAATCGTCCAGCATGCGTTCGATGAATTGTAGATCAGATATGTCACCTCCCACACCGACAACGGTGTACTTGCCCACAGGTATAAGTCGCTCAATGTCACTGAATCTTGCCATCGAGCCGTATGATGCTAGATTATCGGCAGCCAGCATCACGCCGTCCTTGAATTTGAGTCCCAGTACGGAAGTTCCTGTCACTATCGGTGACTGCGTGTGCGCCGTAGCTTCCGCTACATTATAATCTGCAGGTCCACTTGAGGGCACGAAAGACTGCATAATCACGTTGGCTTCGTTACCTCCCTTGTGGCCCCAGGCTTGTCGTCACTCAGCACGACTACAAAGAATACATTGAGGGATGAGACATACGTTCAGTAAAAATTTGGTGATTCGCCATCATCACTTCAGTATGCCTTGATGTTACACCCTCCCTATCGAGCAAAAAGGAATGCGGACTATCGAGAATGCTAACAGATTGTCGTGTTCTGAGAAGGCTGTCAAAAGTGCGTGTATGATCGCATAGTGGAGGACAACTTTGTCTGCAATGATTCGCGTCCTCGGGAAACTCTCGTATTTGCTAACTATCGATACGAAAAGTTGCCAAGTTGCATGATCAATTTTTGATACAATAGTGAAAGGTACGAATGCTCCTCGTCTTCGGGCACATTGACATGCTCAGACATTCCGCCTACTCTGCTCGTACAGATATATGAGTTCCGCGAAATCTTGGTAAGACAAAAGCAGAGCTACAGAAGTCATCAAAGCTCCATCTGTGCGAACATTAGCTAAGATGAACAGTATCGGTACTGAAACTTACATGTCTGTGAATCGTGTACACCAGTAACCATGCTTTTACAGGCCTTCAACATGTCGTTGTATTGCTTCGAAAAATCTTCGAGTTTCTCGGGAGCCATCCGCGATTTGAAAGCGGTCAATTGCAGGGTGTGCTTATCCATTGTAAGTAAACTGCATCGATCAGACGCCGTCGTCTTTCAGTAGATCTTCTTCAGGAATTGGACTTACTCGACCTCATCCCCGTTGTTCAAAGATCTGCCTTGACCAGCTTCCCAGCTCGCAAATTTTTGGCTCATGTTAGCGAACCTTTCTGCTGCTTCATCATACAATCGTCGCTCTTCAATGCTAAGGGCGTTGAGTGCCTTCTCGAGAGTGTCCCCTTGTATTCCATTGAAGACCTTCTGGAACAAGTTGAACTTGCCGCTGATTTCAGCACCCGCCTCCACAATAGATAGCACAGCACCGGGGTCCCCTGCATTACGAGCGTTATCTGTCTGTTGCGACACCGAGTCTCTAATTGCCTTAATATAATCCTTTTCGAGGCTGCTTACAGCAAGATATCCATCGCGATCACGGTCGGGTGTTGTATGAGTGGCTTGTCCCTGTTGAAGGCGCCTGTAAGCTGTGAGTTATGTATCGTTTGGCACAAACTTCGAATGTCTTACTTTGCTCGTATGAGTCTCTCCTCGTTTTCAGTGACTCTGAGGTAGCCTGCTACCGGGTTGCTCGGCAAGGGGTGCTTTGGAGGTCCTCCAATTGGCTCCGTAATCTCGAACGAGCTCTCACTGCAATCACCATCTGCACTGCCATCAGAGATGTCGAGTTCTTCATGATGGTTACTGTTTCCATGGTCCTTTTGAACGACAGGTGTCTCGCGAGATTCTTGAACTCGTTTCTGGTCATTATTGACTGTTGTGCCAGTCATAGTATTGTCGACTTGAGTGCTTGTACTGGTCCGCCCACGTTGCAAAGCCCTGCATAATTTTTCCAATTGGATGTTTTTGTTTTTGGTAACCTCGTTATCTTTATGATATTTGGCTTTATCCTCGGCCATTTCCAGAATACTTTTATTCGCAGTATCTAGCTTTTGGCGAAGTTGTTGGTTATCTTTCTCGGTCTTTTTGGTCTTTTTCGTCATGGTCTCCATTTCTTTTCTGAAGTTTAGGAAGAGGTCGTTAGAATTGTTCAAGGTGTCTTCGACTTGCTTGAATTTTTCGACATAGATGTTCAGTTGAGATCGCAGTTCAGATTCTGTCTCCGAAAAGGTGCTTACTTGTGAATGAAGCGTTCTAGCTCGCTGCTCATTATTCTCTGATGTTTTGCGATGCAGATCGAGACGTGCCTGAGTGAGTTGTGATTCGACCTCTTTGATTCTCAGAACACTGCTGAACTGTTGTTCTCGTAAATCGTACTGTTCCAAAAAAGACTTGAATTTGTCTTTCAATTCATTATCCTCGAGTCTTCGCTTACCAACAAGTCCGGAGTCCTCGTCCATCTTCGTCTTGATCTCCAATATGGTCGTCTCGAATTTGTTATTGAGATCGACTCGCTTTTGTTGCTCAGATTGAGCAAGACGTTTGCTTTCCTCTTTGACTCTTTTGTTTTCCTTCTGCAACTCTCGACAAAGGGTTTCCAGTTTGTGTTTCATGTTCACCGCCTTACCCAGTTCAAGTTTAGAAGCATTCATCTCCTTGGATGACTTCTCTGACTTTGCTCTTTGACGAGCGTGTTCCCGTTCTAATCGTTGCATGTCCTGGAATAAGATGTTGTACTTGCGTTGTAGCAAAGTTACTTTACCAATCTCAGTGTCTGTCTCTGAGACCAGGGTCGACAACTTTCTGTGCTCTGCCTTGACTGCTCTAGCAATCTCTTTTTCCTCCTCCTCGTCCTTCGTGTTCTCCTTCTCCAATTCACTTATCTTGCTAGCAATAAGGGAAGTCATGCTAGTCTGATGCTTTGAGGTGCTATTATTCGAGCGTTTCTCCTCTACCACGTCTCCTGTAGAAGTTTCGATGAGACTGGACTCCAGGTCTTTCAGAGATGTATCTGTGAATGCATTCGTGTCGAACTCAGCTTCGTCCATAGCGGTTCAACGATAGTGTCCAGCCAAATGAAGAGACAAGGCCTGGTACCTAAAATGCGACTTGCCTGTAATACAGCTCAATTGCAGCCAGATCGTGCGTATGAGTGCTGGGAAAATGTGTTAATCTGTCGTACGCATCGCTTATAATTAGTCGCTCCGTGTGCACAATGATTCACAAAAGGTTGACACATATGTATCACTACAGTTTCTGCAGCAACGAATAGTCCTCCTAATCATCAGCAAACGTTGATAACAGGTCTATCTCGACTTCTTCCGTGCTGTATGCTCAGAACCTGTCGAATTCCTGCACATTCGACAAGGTTCAGACCTTTCCACAGGCAAGGCTCGGCCTTGCATGGATTTACTGTGCAGCGGACAAAGGCTGTTCCAGAATTACAACTACAGGCG
The DNA here is from genome assembly GCA_000836195.1 of Taphrina populina JCM 22190. NCBI lineage: Eukaryota > Fungi > Ascomycota > Taphrinomycetes > Taphrinales > Taphrinaceae > Taphrina > Taphrina populina. The sequence continues at coordinate 82,144 of DF820114.1, forward strand.
ACACTTCTGCGACACGATAGAACTGGTCTAGAGCATCTGCATATCGAGAGAGACGATCCTAACAATGTTTTTTCAATCGGATTTGCAACGCCGCCTACAGACAGTACTGGTGTGCCTCATATACTGGAGCATACCACACTTTGTGGTTCACAGAAGTACCCAGTTCGTGATCCTTTCTTCAAGATGCTCAACAGATCTCTTGCAAATTATATGAATGCATTTACTGCCTCTGATTACACATTCTATCCGTTTGCCACCGTCAATCGAGCAGACCATGCTAATCTCAGGGACGTCTATCTCGACGCGACATTATTTCCACGATTGAGAGAGATTGACTTTTTGCAAGAGGGATGGCGTTTAGAACACAAAGATCCCGAAGACGTCAAATCCAATATCGAATTCAAGGGCGTGGTGTATAACGAGATGAAAGGACAAATGTCAGACGCTTCCTATCTCTTCTACATCATGTTTCAGCGAGAGATGTATCGAGGTACAATCTACGGAAACGATAGCGGCGGTGATCCTCAGAACATTCCTGATCTGACTCACGCAAACCTTGTTGATTTTCATCGCCGGCATTATCATCCCTCAAACTCGAAAGTGTTCACCTACGGTTCCTTTCCATTGGAAGATCAGTTGGAAACCTTGAACAAAAAGTTAATGGCTTTTTCTGCTAATTCACATGAGCAAGTCAACAAGATTGTCGACACTTCCAGACCATTTCGAAGCATTGGTGTCGTAGGTCCGTTAGATCCGCTAGCCCCTTCTGATGCTCAGATCAAGACTTCAATATCGTACTTGTGCAACGATGTTGCTGACACCTTCGAGACTTTTTCACTGCGGATTCTGTCTAGTCTTTTGTTAGATGGGCATAGTTCACCTTTGTATAAAGGACTCATAGAGTCCGAGCTGGGTTCTGACTTCTCACCGAATACAGGTTATGATAATTCGACAAAGATATCTGTCATGAGCATTGGCCTGCAGGGTGTCTCAGAAAAGAATCTCTCAGCTATCCGGCCCAGAATCCATGAAATTTTGACTCAGGTAGCGAGTCATGGATTCGAGCAGAAAAAAATCGAGGGCGTTCTACATCAAATGGAAATTGCGCTTAAGAGGAAGAGCGCGAATTTTGGTATGACTCTTATGAACTCTGTGGTTGGCGGGTGGTTCAACCACGTCGACCCTTTGGCCCTTCTCTCGTGGAACGAAACAGTAGATCAATTGAAAGCCCGTTTAGCAAAGGGCAAGTATTTTGAAGGTCTTATCAGGAAATACTTTTTGCAGGAATCATGTAGTGGCATGCTTGAATTCACTATGCGACCCAAGTCGGAGTTCGCCTCTGACCTGGTCGCTGCTGAGGCGAAAAATCTAGCTACGAAAGTCGCTAGTCTATCCGAGAAAGACAAACTGAAAATACAAAAGGACGGCCGAGATCTGCTCAAATTCCAAGATGCGAAAGAGGATCTTAGCTGTCTTCCCACACTGCGGGTTTCGGACATCGCTAAAAGCGTGCAACATACCCCTCTGGAGCTTGGGGGGGAAGTCGCAGGTGTCCCTGTAGACTGGAATCTGAAAGCAACTGGCATTACGTACTTCAGAATGATCGCCACCTTGAACAGTCTACCGGAAGCGCTGCAACCTTATCTGCCCCTTTTTACGGAATGTTTCACAAACTTGGGAACGACACGTTGTAGTATGGGTCAATTGGAGGACTCAATTAGACTGACAACAGGGGGTATCAACGTTGGTGCTAAAATCTCGACTAATCACTCGAATCTTGCCGAGTACGAAGAGGGCTTGGCTGTCACTGGTCACTGCTTGGATCATAATATGGACTCGATGTTCGATCTCATGCATCAGATCCTGGTGGAGACCGATTTCGATAATGTCGAGAAACTGCGCCATCTTCTAAGAATGAATGCGTCTGGAGTCGTGTCCAGTGTCGCTGAGTCTGGGCACTCGTACGCCCGCGCGTTTGCTGCTTCTGTCTTGAGTCCAGCAGGCAGAATTGCCGAATCACACTCTGGGATGTCGCAAGTCAAGCTGATCACCGCTTTAGCAAATCAGTCAGATCTGACTGACGTCGTCGCCAAGCTCAAAGAGATACGCAAACATGCTTTCCGTCGCGAGTCCCTCAGATGCTTTGTGACTACTGGTTCAGACAATGTTCCTCTTGTGGACCATCACATTACCAATCTATTACGATCTGTACAACCGGTAACTCGTCTGATTTGTGACACTGCTCACAGTCCAACACGAGCTACTCCTTCGAAAGCCTTCTTTCCTTTACCTTATTCTGTCAATTTCGCGGCTCTCTCGATGTTGGGGGTGCCATACACGCATCCGGACGGTGCACCTTTGCAAATTTTGGCAACACTTCTGACAAACAAACATCTGCATCGTGAGATCAGAGAAAAAGGCGGAGCGTATGGTGGCGGCGCCACTTTCTCCGCTACTTCTGGAATTTTTGGATACTATTCTTACAGGGATCCAAACACTCTTCGCACATTACAGACTATGGAGTCTGCTGGTTCTTGGGCTGCCTCACAAGCTTGGACAGAGGAGGATCTTGAGGAAGCTAAACTGTCCGTATTCCAGGGAATTGACGCCCCTGTTTCCGTAGCGTCTGAAGGCATGGTTTATTTCACAGACCGTATCACTCCGGAGATGCGGCAAATCCGTCGTGAACAATTGCTCGCCGTGAATTCATCACAGCTGAAGCGTGTCGCCAATACTTATCTTGTCGAAGCTGTTGCGAAGGATGAGACATCTATTGCAGTTTTGGGAGAGAAACCGGATTGGATAGAATCAGCTCCAAATTGGTCTCTTTTTGATTGGGGCTCTAACTTGAAGGCAGAAAAAGATGCAGCGCAACTTGGCGACGTCGTGATTCCCGAAGTTGTGACTCATATCCCGGTAGAAGCGCAGAACCCAGGGAAATGTAACGATCAATACAACCAGGAGGTCACTTCACCACGCCGTGGTGAAGATGGGCAGCTTTATACCATCGAAATGACTGCCCGAGCGGTGAAACAGTTGAGCAGTGTGCTCGCAAAACGAGGCAATCCTTCTTTAGCCCTCCGAGTAGCCCTGGAAAGCGGTGGCTGTCATGGTTATCAGTATGCTATCTCACTCACCGACGAGATCGATGCCTCTGAGGATGTTCTAATATCCAAGTGTGGCGCTAAGGTTGTCATTGATGAGGTCTCCTTAGAACTCATTGATGGAAGCAAATTAGACTACACTATGGAACTCATCGGCTCTGAGTTCAAAGTGATTGACAATCCCCGAGCTATCAGCAAGTGTGGTTGTGACACGTCCATTGAAATTGACATCGGGAAGAAGGCTACCAAGTCATAATGAGGCAAATACATTCGACTCCATACGACACAGCCAAAACCACCCATTGTGTGTGGTAGTGTTCTGATGGTGATCACTGCATTGCGTACTGTACATATAATGTAGATCAGAATGAAATTCAGAATGTACAATACCATTGACATTGAGTACGTTGAGTTGCACGTCTTCTTTTACCAACTGTGTTGCAGCTCGTCGGCGGAATTTATACTATCAATACGTGCGATATATATGCTTGCAAGCAGGTGCCGTGTCCATGGTCCATTCCGAACCCGTTCACGAAATTTCTCTGGCTTGGATTTTAGCCTGAATTGGCGCGCCATCTTGCTGCCACTTTACTTGTCTGGGGTTCCTTCGCAAAGTAGGCAAGCCCCGTCTTTCCCAAACTGCCCTTTCACTTCGGGTCCGCTCAGCAAACATGGAAGATGGAAAAGCAGTAGTATTGGAGAGTAAAGAGACGATTCACATACGAACCACGTCCAAGGTCCACCCAGCTATACTGCCCCCTCGGTATGTGAAAATTGCAGTCCGCAGCACCGGTATCTGTGGCTCAGGTAAGTGCATATAAAATGGTCTTCCTCATAAAGGCTCCCTCTAAGCCTTACCATAGATGTGCACTATTGGAAGCATGGCGCGATTGGTGAATATGTGGTAAAATCCCCAATGATTCTTGGGCACGAATCTTCAGGAGAAATCGTCGAATGTGCTGCAGATTGTGTAGTTCGAAAGGTTGGAGATCGAGTTGCAATTGAGCCAGGTACTCCCTGTCGACACTGTTCATACTGTCGCGAGGGCATGTACAATCTGTGCAAAGAGATGTCCTTTGCTGCCACACCTCCAATTGACGGTACATTACAAAAGTACTATATTGTACCAGAAGGTATGAATTACTCCGCTCACCCTCAGACCGCGATTCTTAACGAGTCAGACTTTGCGAAAATAATCCCCACAGCCATGTCCTTTGACGAAGCTGCTCTCATGGAACCGCTTTCGGTTGCTGTCCATGTGGTTAAGCGTTTGAACATCGATTTCCGCTCAAATGTCATTATTTTTGGTTGTGGTGCAATTGGCCTTCTGTGTGCAGCTGTTGCTAGAGCCAAAGGTGCGGCGAAAATCCTTATGATAGATACCAACGCCCCGCGCATGAAATTTGCTGAGAACTATGTCAGAGGTGGAGTTGAGACATATCTACCACCACCTGCACTCGAAAATGAATCAAAGATGGAGTGTAAGTGTCTAACTTCAAAGACGAATCACGAATTAACATGGACAGATTCCAAACGCAATGCCGCAAGAATACTAGAAGCTTATGAGTGGTTATCAGAGCAAGAGGGAGCTTCGGCTGTAGTTGACGCAACTGGAGCTGAAGTTTGCACACAGACTGCCATACTAGTGACGAGAAAGAACGGCATTTTTATTCAGGCAGGTACGTGCTTTGCAACCATTCCATTGATTAACTACAGTAATTTGACGTGCTAGGCATGGGGCCCAACGAAATCACTTTGCCGATAGCGACCATCTGCTCCAAAGAGTTGACTGTGCTCGGTTCATTCCGGTACAATGAGGGCTGTTATGAGCAAGCTATTGCCTTGGTTACAGCACAGCTGGTTGATGTCAAAACCCTGATATCACACCACTTCGAATTCGAGAATGCTCTACAGGCTTTCGAAACGTAAGTGCTTGGGCATCACTAATTCTACCACTAACAGCACACAGTACTGCTGCGGCAAAAGAAGGTACAGTCAAGGTTGTCATCCGTGGTCAATAGACGGCTGGTGGAACGTGCTATCCTGAACTGCGAGGTACAATACTTATAGCTGTTCCATCACATCTACATAATCTTATAAACACGTGCCCCAAACCCTATCCCGTCCGTTAGACCTCAGCAACGTACGTCGCGGCCATTGAATTGTGCATTCTGCAGAGACAGCACAACCACAACGTCTTTCTGGATACGAAGCCACGGCCTGGGACTGATGCCTTACGCTTCCTTGTTCCGCTCTGAAGAGGTGACTGCCGTGCAGTTGTTCTTTCCCTCGGAAGTCGCTCGATCCACTGTTTCAGCATTAGGGTTCGCCTCACGAGATCAAATTGTAACATGTCTAATGAAGCAGGCAACTTGGGTGTGTACAATTCAGGGATCTTAATGCCGAGACCAGTCAGTTCCAACGGTCTTTCGTCAGAGAGGTCAGAAGAGTGGATGACATCGAACGACAGCTCCGGTTCTTTGGCAAGCAAATCGAGACAGCACTGATTCCACTCGAACCCTTGGATTACGACTTGATCGAGTCGCAGAATGCGCCAACCATTCAAGAGATAGATGATCTAGCTGAACGTACGACACATTATGAACAGCGAATTGTTTCCCTGAACGAGTCACACGAAACACTCCAGAGGAGATATGTCGAATTAGTTGAACTGCGCTATGTTCTCAAGGAGACGGGGGCTTTCTTTGATCAAGCGCATGGTCAAAGTGACGATATCAGAAGATCTGTGGACGACAACGACATGTCTGCTCTTCTTGACAATGCTGCCGACATGGAACATCAGTCAGCAGGCGGCGATGGTAGCCTGGCAGTCATGAATATCGGATTTATCGCAGGTGTGATTCCTCGAGCCAGAACTCTTGCTATGGAGCGTATTCTGTGGCGAATCCTTCGTGGAAACCTCTACATGAACCAGATAGAAATTGATGAGCCGATCAACGACCCAGTCACCAATGAGCCAGTGGACAAGAACGTTTTCACTATCTTCGCTCATGGTTCCGAAATCCTTTCGAAAGTTCGGAAGATTTCAGAGTCCTTAGGTGCAACTCTGTACACCATTGATGAAGACCCAAGGCTGCGAAGGGAGCAATTGAACGAGGTCAATTCACGTATTGGGGATATCATGAGCGTTTTACAGAACACCAGACAAACGGCTCATGCAGAACTTCATTACCTCGCAGCTAATGTGCAGAATTGGATGGTTACTGTCCGAAAAGAAAAAGCGATTTACCAAACAATGAATCTCTTCAGCTATGACAGCAACAGAAAATGTCTCATTGCTGAGGGTTGGTGTCCAACAAATGATCTCCACAAGGTTCAAAACACTTTGAGGGACGTGGCCGATCAGTCTGGTGCACTACAGCCAAGCATTCTTAACGAGATTCATACAGTCAAGACACCGCCTACTTTCAATCGTACGAACAAGTTCACCCAAGCATTTCAATCGATTATGGATGCTTATGGTATTGCCACTTATCGAGAAGTCAACCCTGGTCTTATTGCGATCGTCACGTTCCCCTTTTTGTTTGCGGTCATGTTTGGTGACCTTGGTCACGGCTTCTTCCTATTCCTCGCCGCCTTGTACCTGGTCTTCAATGAGAAAAAATTGGCTCGAGCAAAGTACGGCGAGATTTTCGATATGGCTTACTATGGACGATATATTATGTTACTCATGGGAATTTATTCGATGTATACAGGGTTTATCTATAATGATATCTTCTCAAAATCTATGAATCTCTTTGGATCGCGTTGGGAATTCCCGGAAAACTCAATGGATGAATCACTTACTGGTATCCAGAAAGGAACCTACCCGATTGGACTAGACCCTGTCTGGGAGGGGGCTGACAATGGTCTACTGTTCACCAACTCATTGAAAATGAAATTATCCGTGGTTGTCGGAGTTATTCATATGACTTTCAGTCTGTGTTTATCGCTTATCAACTACCGATACTTCAAATCAAATCTGGATATTGTTGCCAATTTTATTCCTGGCATGCTCTTCCTCTGCAGTATCTTTGTATACTTGATCATCTGTATCGTCTACAAATGGGCTGTTGACTGGACGCAGACTGATTTGTCACCACCTAGCTTGTTGAACATGCTCATTTATATGTTCTTGTCACCGGGTACGGTAGATGAACCTCTCTATTCAGGGCAAGCTGGAGTCCAAGTGGTACTACTTCTGGTCGCACTCGTCTGTGTCCCCTGGATGCTTCTCATGAAGCCTTTGGTACTCCGACGGGAAGCCAATCGCGCCAGAAGCGAGGGTTATCAAGGAGTGTCACGAACCGAGCAGAACGCTCGAGTGTCTCACTCGAATGATGATGACGAGGAAGATGGACAAGGCGGCGCTGTAATTCATGAGGAAATGCATGGTGAACATGAAGAGTTTGATTTTGGCGAAATCATGATTCATCAGGTCATTCATACAATCGAGTTCTGTCTTAATTGTGTATCTCATACTGCGTCCTACTTGCGGCTCTGGGCTCTCTCTCTTGCTCACAATCAGTTGTCGAAAGTTCTCTGGGATATGACTCTTGGTAATGCGTTCGGTATGTCAGGCCCGATCGGAGTTATCTTCCTTTTCATATGCTTTGCGATGTGGCTCGTGCTTACGATCTCTGTCTTGGTCGTCATGGAAGGTACTTCTGCCATGCTTCACAGTTTGCGATTGCACTGGGTGGAAGCTGCCTCAAAGCACTTCATGGCCACAGGAACTCCCTTCGTCCCTTTCTCGTTTGCAACTATTGCTGACGAGATCTAACAAGTAGTATAGACGTGTGCAGAAAATCAGAGGGACCTTGTTTCTCTTAGTGAAGTAGTACGTAATCACTCAATCATACCTTGCTTGGCATGACTTCTTTAGTCTGTACCGCGGTCTAGAAATCCTTATGCTTGCACGTGACCACCAGAGAAGTTAGACAGAGGCAAAGTTCCCGCAACCCTTGAGCCGCTAAGGATGACAAGCACTTCATCACAACTTTCTTCTACCATATATTGCTCCATATAGCCGTCATCCTCCGACCATGATTCGTACACTACGTCCCTTGTTCCGACATGCTGGGCAATTCCGACTCATGTCTTCCAAAATTACGAATGCAAACTCTGCAGATGGCGTGTCTTCTTCGCCCAAGGACGGCACAACTATGCCGCATGTCAACGAGGAGGCTGTTGCATACGACAACATACTTGGAGGCAAAAAGTCGCCCACGGAAAGTGATGAGACTGTGCCTGTCCGAGATATCTTGAAGGGATCTGAAAATGGCATGAAACATGCACCGCAAGTTTTGAAGGAAGGACGGACAGGGGACCTTCCTGAGGGAACCAATGGCGAAGATGCTACTGGAGCTTCCACGAATCTTAAATTTCAATACACATTACCAGGCTCGGATACGTCTCTCACACATCTCATTGGGATCATAATGAAGCACGGCAAGAAATCACAAGCTCAGGCTAGAGTCCAAGAAAGCTTGCAGCTCCTACAGCGAGCAACACAGCGCGATCCACTTGAGGCATTTAAGGACGCCCTTGAGCGGGTTGCTCCACTTATGAAAATGGTACGTACTGCTTAAGGCCTCGTAAGTTTTTCCGAGCGCTGTTTGTTTCCTGGTGCTTCGTGCTAACATGCCTCAGGTTCAGAGGCGACAAGGATCTCAGAACTTGCCTGTGCCTATACCACTCTCTGAGAAAGGTCGGCGTAGGCGCGCGATCAAATGGATAGTTGATGCTTCAGCGAGAAGAAAAGGAGAGAGGTCGTTCAGTGTTAGATTTGCGCAGGAGCTTGCTGCTGTTCTCGATGGTACATCATCCGCATATCAGAAGAGAACTGATGTCCATCGTCTAGCATTGTTAAATAGGTCAAACGCAGCTGTGAAGGTATAAGAGTATAAATTGCATCCTATCCACGGTCATCTTGTGTATTTTCTAAAACCCGCAGAGTCATGATAAACGTGGTCTTATTATTTGCTTAGTTGAAACACACTTGATATTGGAAAGACTTATGCCTTTTTTTGTGTGTCGAAAGCTGTTTCGCACGAATACTGTACTTTCCTTAGGAATGAGGCAAATTTGCTCCCATATATACAATTTTCAGGCACTCAACATACAACATCACCTTCCAAGTCACATGAGCCAAGTAGTACTGGTGATGAGCATAGAGCGCTGACCATTTCGTTTCATGGCGAGACCATCTGCGTCCCCTTTGCTTACAAGGACAAACTCCCATTCCAGCCATCTCCATGAAGTAGAATCGGAATTCTCAGACAGTGAGTACGAAGATTGTGCATCAAGCATCCATGAGTCTTTGGAATCTCCTGGTAAAACAAATGCCTTGTCAAGGCACGCGTCTGTCATCCTTAGAGATGGCAGAAGAGTGCGACGTTCAGTAACAATGACATCGCTTCGAGCAGTTGATGATCAAGTCTCTATCAGCGACATAGAGGGCGCCCCGTTACAGCAGCCACGCTCAACACTGACACGCTACAGTTCGAAAGCTTGCAGACCTTTTAGACTACTCGGAACTACTCTATCTGCTCCGTCGAACCGCGGTCTCGTAAAGTGTGTTGTTGCCTATTTCATTGCGTCGCTAGCCGTCTTCATACCACAGTTCGCTGACTTTATTGGACACGGCGATGGGAAGCACTTCGTTGCTACATGTACTGTTTACTTCCATCCTAGTCGTTCCACGGGATCAATGATACAAGCGACTTGTTATGCGATCATTGCGCTCACATGGGCTGTTTTCGTATCAGTTTCAAGCATGGCCACGGCTATAGGTTTCAACCAGATCCATTATCGGAGTCTGGGTCATGCTATCGTGCTGGTTGTTTACGTCTGTGGCGGTATAGGATATATCGCTTATTGGAAACAGCGCATGGGTGATCCTACAGTAGGTGTTGCAGCATCAATGGCATCAATGGTCATTTTCTTCAACATTACCAGGGAGGGCAGTATTCAGCTCGGACAATTTAGCTCTCGCAAGGTCTTGCAGTACTTCTTTCTTGTTGTTTCGGGTCTAATCATTAGTAATCTCGTCAACTATCTCTTGTGGCCAGTAAGTGCGACTTATAATCTTAAGCGCGACATGTTCAAGACCACAACACAATTCTCGCACTTTTTAAGCCTAGTAACTCGGCGTTTCTTACAGCAACATTCGTCGGGTGCTCTCGAAAAGTCCTTCCTCGAAGCTGTATCACAAAACCAAACAGTTTTTGCATCATTGCAAAAGAATCTGAAAGAGTCGCGATTCGAATATTACCTCAATGGCCGTGAGGCTGAGTTTGAATTGATGGAAAGCATCACGAAATCTATGAAGAACCTGGCTCAGCACCTAAATGCACTTAAGGCTTCATGCGATGCTCAGATAGCCCTGATGGCCGAGTCTTGTTCGTCTGACCAGACTAGCGGAGGTAATACAGATACACGACAAAGCACGACATTAGCGGAGCAGAATGAGAATGAGAATATTGGTGTTGCTCAGACCAACAGCTCTCAATCGTTAGCAAGGTCATTCATCTTGTACCTAGGTCCGCCGATGAAAAGTCTAGCTTATACTACGAAACAAGCTTTGAAGGAAATGCCATTTGATGAAGACAACAGGGTCAACCTCCCATCGCAGCTCTTTCTGAATATCGATCGCGCGTTGACACTCTACAGTGAAGCTCGTGATGGCGCTCTTGCTCAAATGTATCAGCACCGTTCACGTACTTCTGTTAATGGACTTGATGACGTTGCTGATCGAGAAGAAGTCGCTGCCTCAATGGATTACTTTTCTCATAGCTTACAGGACTTTGTCTGTGAGACCCGAGAGCTCATGTACCATCTTAAAGACCTCGAAGTCTACCAAGCTACACCACAAAGCAGATCTTGGAAATTTCTATACATGTGGAGAAATCGAAAACAAACTGGTAATAGACAAAGTATGCCTAAGCACCCTCTCTTGAGTAAGAGAGAAAAGCTTGGGACATTCGTCTCCGACGTTTGGAGCTCGTGCCAACTCAAGGTATGGCAATTCGTGCGTCGACTAAAGAGCACACAGATAAGATTTGCTCTAAAAGTGGGCGCTGGTGCAGCTCTCTTTGCCCTACCTGCAATGATCGACTCCCTAAGACCAATCTTTATCGAATGGCGACTCGAATGGGGACTTTTGTCTTTCTTCATTGTACTAAGCTCTTCAGTAGGTGGCACATACTCAGCTGCTTTTTGGCGCATAATAGGCAGTGCTCTGGGCACTGCTCTGGCTATGCTCGTGTGGTCATTATTTCCTGGACGAGCTTTTGCACTTGCGCCGCTCGGTGCATTGATTGCAGCTCCTTGTCTGTATATGATTGTAAGTATAACCCGTCCGGCAAAAAATATTCCATCCTCACAACAGTACAGATCAATCCGTCAAAGGCTAATCCACAACTCGGTAGATTTATCTTGCTGTCGTACAATCTGACGGCGCTGTATGCATATTCCATCTCGACCGGAGTCCTGGATGATGACGATGATGAAGGAGGTCTCCGACCCATCATTACCTTGATTGCATTACATCGTATCGTGTCTGTTACAGCTGGATGCATATGGGGAGCGATCGTCAATACTTATGTGTGGCCGGTGAAGGCTCGAGTGGAATTACGTGAAGGTCTTAGTATGGTATGGCTTCGTCTTGGATGGCAATGGCAGCGGGATCCTTTTGCATCGATGGAGAGACCGATGACACCTGACATCAGGACGATCCATGTCAAAGGCTCTTCCGAAAACAATATGGACCTCCAAAACACCCTTGCTGACTTGAAAGCATTGCTAGTGCAGTGTCCGAATGAGCCACGTCTTCGGGGAAGATTTCCTGTGGAGAAGTACTCCAAGCTATTAAAGTCCACGCAAGACATTTTGGACGCTACATACGCGATGTCTACAGCACTACAAAAATCGAGGGACCTGAACTCTCGGGAACTGTCTTTATTGGAATTTAGTCGTCGTGCACGGAAAGAGCTTGGAGACATGATATTCTTGCACTTTTATATTCTCGGTTCTGCTATCCGATTGAATCTGCCCTTGCCATTACGTTCTCCGCGAGTGTCTGATGCCCGCGATCGCCTCTTGGTCAAGATCAGCGAGGTGCGCAACCGTGGTTCCGGTACTGAGCAAGACTATAGTGCCAGTTTCATATATACTCTCATGACTGCACAACTTTGTCAAAGTCTCGAGGAAATATCCGGCGTTATCACGGAGCTGTTTGGGCATGTCGAGTCCTTTGATCTCGAGAAGGATCATGATGATGAATTATAGTATGAGTGAGCAAGTGTCATTAGCATTGCGTGAGCATCCTTTCCTCCATCGGTAGTGTTTCGACCTTGATAGCAGTATATACGCGTTTTCCTCCTTTCAACAATTTCTAGTGAATGAAAATGCAGTGTTACATGATCCTGTGGGAGACACGCACCGCAAAATCGCAGGCAGAGTAGGGCCTAGGGCGTATGGTTTTGTACAGCAACTAATTTGAAAATATACACGAGAAGAGACAAAAGGGTCAGAGGACTATCGAGTACTAAACGTGGCAGCCAAAAGCGAAATACACCAAAACAACTCAAGCGCAGCAATGTACTGTGTGACGAGTCTCCTCAAGACCATGATCAGCCAATTTGCTTGACACCCGAAAATGTGCCTGTATTGTTGGGAAATTGTTGTGCCTTTGGAGGGACGGGCACGATTCTTCTCTTTTTGCTACCGTGTCGCAGCCGTTTCCGGGCCACCATGACGGGAGCTGAGCTTTTATTGACGATATAATTGGAGAAACTGCCGAGCATGATGCCAGACATATTCGACCTTCCTCGTGACCCAATAATCACCATGGTTGGTTTCGTCGTATCGATAATCTCAGTGATGAGGTGTTTTGGGTTTGCGTGGTGCATGACTTCGATTTCAATTTTGACAGACAAGCGAGTACGTTTCAGGAAGAGATTGACGTCGACGCAAATATCCTCGAGACTTGCGCTTCTCTCGTCGGACAATTGTGCCGGTGACGCCTTGTCTTCCTTTTCAGTGTAATCTAGTGCATGCACGATCCGTGCAATATCTCCGTCTCTCATGACAGTCCCGATCGTCCACTCTAGGGCATACTTTGCTTGTGGTGACAGGTCAACGCTCACGAGGTACTGTCTAGTTCGTTTCGCTGCTGCATGAATTTCCTGGTAATCCGATCGTCGTACGCTGCAAATCAAACGGCCGGCTTCCTCCTTCGAGACTGATCGCACAATAGCCATGTCACGTTTTACATCCTCAAAGGGATCGTCGTCTTCATCTTCACTTTTTCCGCCGCAAGAAGCCATACTGTCCCTATATGAAGTATTTGGATGAATAGGTTTGCGCCTCGTGGCGGAGGGTGAATTGTCGCTGATGATGATGTGCATAGACTGTGATTTTTCATTTTCCTTTTTCAATCGCTCTCTCGTGTCGCTGCGCTCGACATCGACCCGTTCGTTTTCCGCCGCTTGTGCGAGTGACATGGGGGCTCTTCGTTGCTGCCCCTCCATATCATCATGCTTTTCATCTTCTGAACTCTCTTCATTCGAGTCTGACGAATCCGATTCGATTGCCGCTTCTGGATCGTGATCTTTCGTGAGACGGTCCTTCTCAATTGCCTCTCTTTGCGTGGCAGACATTGGCAGACTTGCGAGAGAGCCGGTACTTGTAGCCAAGATTGCTTCACTCAATTTACGATGCGCGCCGCGGAAATCGAGGTCGCCAGCGGACGATCTGCTGCCACTCCTAGCCTTCGTTCTTGGCCCAGGACTCGATGCCCGACGAGGATCGGATGTCGGGACACCAAGTGTGTTTGTACTACGGGTACGGTTGTCTCGATATCCCATGGGTCCACCGCCAGGTTCACCAATCACCGATGCGGAAGAGGAAGCAGAAGTGGATGTGGGGTTGGCCTTGCGAGAAGCAAACATGGCATTGGGCGCAGTACTTTGTCGCGTATTCATCTTGAAATCATAGGCAGTTTCAAGATTATGCGGACGCGCTTCTTGTGATGCGGTGGAACCCTTGGCAGACCGTGCAGCAATGAGCGCTTCTACCTCGCGAGCCTCCTCCGCCATGGCCGTTTCGAGTGAAGACTGCGTGGCCTGACGACCCTTGCGCACAATCGGTTTAGAGGCATCGAAAACCATGGTCTGAATGGCAGCACCTGGCAAGAGACGAATGAAATAAAGGTGAAGAAGAAGATGAATGGAGGAGAAGTGCGGACGTGGGGCATTTTCGTGGATACGATATCTGGCTTTGCGCATGGCTCACATGTGACGACGCATTTTCGAAAAAGTCACTCAACACTTCTTTCTGCCTCTTTGCTCTTCTCTCTTCTTGCGAGACCATGTTTCAACGCTTGGACCCTTGCGGTACTTCCCTGAGATCAAGTACCCTGGCTGGCGCACAATCATTCTGTGCACACCTCTTGCTCAGAAATGACTCTGAGATGCTTGCGCGTAACTGATAGATACTTGGTAGCACGTCCTGCGACTCCTCGTAGCGACAAGAGACCAATACTGCAACTCCAGGAATATGACCCTGCGACCAAGACATGCGTTCCCGCATTCGAAATCAGACAGCGTCATAATGATCATTTTATGACTGATGCAGGGGGGCTTAAATTGGCGACATTTCGAGGAGTCAAGGGTCACTCACGAAGCAATGGTACAGAACAAGAGACAATTGAGATTGTCAGCAAGAATGAGCAAACGACGCAATGGCATATCGAGCGTTCATCGCGTAATGTGCTCTTCACATGTCTTCTGGCAGATACAAAGATTGCGACTTTGTGCTGGACCAAGCGGTCCAGAATCACTCGAACATTAGAGACACCAAGTCTGACTGCTGCCACTTCACTTGAGAACCAGGAGCTGCCATTCTCGCATCTGGACCAATCATCTGCCAAAAGCCAGGCAAAAGATTGGGTCTGCAGTGTAGTGCTACCAGACATGGATGCTGCCACGAGAGACCCCGTGGCCAGACTGACTGCTGGAAAACTTATACTGTACACATTACCTTGCCAGTCAAGGGCTATCACACCAGCGATGATGAAACGCTGTATTGTCGTTTCGATTGCATGGATGCTGTGCCATATCTTCCCCGATCTGACCGCGTCACAGACACTACGTCTGTCTGGCCCTGTGGTCAGACCGCGTTCGCGCTCAGAGAAGAAACCACAGTCTTGCACGACTGGGCAGCAGTCAAGATCGACTCAGCCTTCGTCTCGGACCGTGCTGAGCCATTCACAGGCCGAGACAACCAGGCCAACGTTGCGGACTTTTTTCCAGTCCTTTGGATGTCTCTGTCCTTGTAGGTCACATTCCTTGAGATTTGAGTAAGAATGAAGTGGTTGTCAAGACGTCAGATGAATCAAATCTGTTGTTGTGGTTGGAATGTAGGTAGAATTTAGCGCAAACTCAATGCACACGTACGTCAAAACCCACCCCTTATCTTTCCAGACTGTTTGTGCCCGGCTTGCACGCAATTTTAAGCTTAAAACAATGGCGGCAACCATGTCGAGAGAAGCGTCCATCCATGGCTCGTATTCGTGTTGCAGCAAAAAAGTCGCATGCAAACACGCAGATTTCTCGGGTCAAAAGATGGCAGAATTGCAGACGCCTCTTGGCAAATACCGCCCTTGTCTGGCATCTCTGCATGAGCCCCAAACAGCTCAACGGTTTGTTGCTACAGATTGGTCATGAGCATGCTGATTAGAAAAGAGGATGAAGTACTTTTGGGAAAACCCTGGTAATGCGTGGCACAGCTTTTTTGGTGGTCGCTTATGCAAATCTCGGTATTGGGAAGAAAAAAAAGTGTCTACCAGACGCCTCCAAATCAAAAATAAGGAATAAAAAAACTACGTTTCAACATCACTTGAAAAGCAACACACGTAGTAGCGGAAAATCTGACACCAGACATCCACATTGCTTTGGCAAGACCTCTCGTCGTCTAGTGATCCACTGAACCAAAGACGGCTTTCCGGAAGTGTGGCAAGACATTGCTACTCGGATGCGGCGGAGTTGACTTTTGGAAAGATGGGAATCGACGGGGTTTTTCCCAATCGAATGAATGAATGGGCAAACTTTGGTGGCAACGTTTCCATGGAAAAAAAAAGGGTGGAAAATGCGCGATCCACGTTTTTCCCTTCCACAGCTACCAACGCCCATCTCCAGTTGTGTTTTTCATGGGATTTGCAAACGCTGGCGGCGCCTGCCTTGCTCCACTCCAACGTTTTCTCTTGCCCTTCCTCTCTCCTAGCAGCAGGAACAGCAGCAGCAGCGGCGGCGAAATGACGATCTTCCTTGACCCATCATCATGAAGCAAGTGCCATGTATAGATGCAATCCAGTCCTCCATTTTAAATCCCATCCCTTCCTCTATCTGGCCACACCACACGGCGGCCTTGACAAATTTCCCTGAACCGCCGTACTGACATACCATATCTCTACGCAGGCACAAGTCGAGTGGCTGTGTATGAAAGTATAGTACTTTGCGCGGATCCACACGAACAGGAGCAACAGTCACGCAACTCGAGCGGTTCGGCATTCCTGAGTACCGCATTTTCCGTGTGACCAGATACCCTATCTTTCCTTGCACCTCATTCGACTCGAGTTGGTTTAGAGTGCTGAAAGAGGTGGTCGACGTTGCTTAGATTGAATCCTACCGATTGCAGTAAGATTGAATCTATCGAAAGACAAAAACGTCCCGACCTTTTTCGGAAGTCAAGTTGCTGACCCACTCGTCCGTAAGAGAAATTATCTACCGGACGCGGGCTTTCCCAGAAGCCCTTGCTTGCTATTCAGGGCTAAAATAAATCGCTGTACTCTACTTGTGACGCCACATCGAAAAGAGTCATGACAACATACAGTTTTGTAAGCACGGAAGAGGCCAGGCCCAAAGCTACGGAAGCGTAAGATTGATAAAAAAAGATTTGTTGCCCTGTTCAAAGACTGGGCAGCAGAGGTGTGTTGACGGCATGGATGCTAATCATGATTCAGGGTGGAGTATGAATTGACACTACGGCAGCAAGCAAGTCAAGCACGGGTATGTACGACGAAAGAACGCGAAAGACGGCCCGTCGATCCACCTCCCATCCTCCAGCTTCAAGTCAAGTCCGGTAATCCCATGGCACAAAATTACCTACAGAATCCATACTTGTTTATGTGTGCAAACCTGGTCCATGCCGAGGATGATCGGGCACTGTCTCCTGCAAATGCAGGACTACTCGCAGGCACGATCGTCAGTTCCCTCTATCGCTTGAAAGATATCAACAATATGGAAGGTGGCTTCTTTGTCTTTGCCGATGTGTCAATCAGAATTGAAGGCCTATTCAGGCTGAAGTTCAGTCTCTTCGAGCTGAGACCAGCAGCTGATTCACCTTTCGGATCGCCTCCACAATATGCGACGCACTTGATGAGTATTGTCTCACAGCCTTTGACGGTGTATTCGAGCAAGACATTTCCAGGGATGCTGCAATCGACATTTCTCTCACGGAGTTTCAGTGACCAGGGCGTTCGCATCCGCATCCGCAAGGAACACCGTATCCAAATGAAGTCGCAAAATCCACAAGAGGACGACAGAACACAAGACAGCCGTGTTGCAGCGATAGGATCCACTTATATGCCCGTTCCATCGCAGGATGCTGCGACCCTGTACAGTGCAAGGCACGACGACCGACGAGCAATCGAGTCAATGGCAAGTCAGCACCCGCACAGCCAAAATGGTCCTACAGCATCATCCTTTGTCCACCGTTCAGGCAGACGCAACTCCCATTCCTTCCATCCATACTCGTCACTCTCACATTCCCCCAACTTTAGTCAGGCGCCCAGGTCGTTTGAGTATGCCACGTACAATTTTCTACAGCCACAATGGCAGACTAACGACCAGGCGGGTCTGGCCCCCTCTTCATCACTTCCTACATCGGATTCAATTTTACATGCAAGTAATTTTCAGGGCTCATATAATTCAGTCTCGCAGTATCAGAATGGAGGAGAACCGACCGATGCCATGAGACTTGCTGGAGAGGCCAATGTCCGACCTCACCGATCACTTATGTCGGACCCATCAGCATCCCATGTATCCCCGACGCGCGGATATTTGCCACGAATCGTGCAGGACGACAATGAGCCGCGCAAGGATGGATATCGTCAAGACTTTTCCGGTCGATCGTTCGAGCTGAGCAACGTGTCTGCGGGACCTTACTCCTCCTCCTCCTCCTCGTATCAGCTTAAAGGCACGCCACGCAACGACACATTCGAGACCTCTACTGCGTCACACGGTGGGGATCGTGATTTTGTCTATCCAACCTTGTCTCAAACGGGCGGCAGTGACTCGAGCAAAGACACCGCCGTGCCTACGCGTCACATCCCGGAAGATGGTGGTGGTGGTGGCCTTCGTCTGCCGCCGCTTCAGATACCACTCTCTGGAAGCAAGAGCGCGTGGGGTCCGTACTCGCCATACTGAAATCACGATTGTCCTTTTTTTTTTTTTTTTTTTCCCTTCCGTCATTCTTCTCTATACATTAGTCGCGTACGGCACAGGCGTCGCAATTCCCATTAAATCAATCTTGTCAAGTCGATTAGCCGAGCGAATGCGTCATTTTCGGGGGATTCCCCACTCCCTGCTCCTCCTGCCCTCTTGTGCTGCGTCCTGCCCATCATTTGACTCCTGCAAAAACACCTCAAAATCTCTATTCTGGTAGAAAACAGCGCATCATGGTGAAAGCAGGTGAGTTCCCATCCTTTCCCCGTGCGTGTTCACCCCACACATGCAGCGGAGGGCTATTGTGAGACATGCAACTGACGCGGTGGGTGTTTTTTAGTGGCAGTATTACGCGGTGATTCCAACGTCAAGGGCACAGTGACATTTACGCAAGACTCTGAATCGTCACCCGTTTCAGTGTCGTATGATTTGACGGGCAATGATGCTAGTGCTGAACGAGGCATGCATATTCATCAGTTTGGAGACAATACGAATGGATGCACTTCTGCCGGTCCACACTTCAATCCCGCCTCCAAGACGCACGGCGGACGAGACTCTGAGGTGCGACATCATGGTGATTTAGGCAACATTGCAACGGATGCGTCAGGGAATGCAAAAGGGACCTTGACTGATTCTTACTTGAAATTGATTGGTCCTGAATCCATCGTTGGACGCACCATCGTCGTGCATGCGGGCACGGATGATCTTGGCAAGGGCGGGAATGAAGAGTCACTCAAGACTGGCAATGCAGGTGGTCGAGCTGCTTGTGGAGTCATTGGACTCGCTGCTTAGGCGCGCGCACACGCCCACTCAAGAAGTTTCAGCGTTCCGATCGTCAAGATGTAGAGGACAACAAATATATGATTATCAACGATTTTTTGTGTGTGTGTGTGTGTGTATCTTGTGGCATTGAGCGGATTGCTTGAAAAAAGGGACGTCTACAGACTGACACGACCTCAACTCCAATCATCATGCATGCAACCACTCACGTCTTTTTGGCGTGATTCAATGTTGTCTGTCTCTGCGCCATAACGGATCAATCAAATGCAGTTCACCCCAAACATCACAGTCTCGCTACTCACCCCCGAACCTTTTGGTGATGCGTGTCTATGAATCTGCCGAAACAAAGAAGGGAGGCCATCTATGAAAGAATATCGACGAACGAGCAAGCTCGAGTCCGCCCTTTCGTATTCTTTTATGCCCCGGAAACTGCCAACAAGAACGCGTTCATGGAACAACGAATGAAAACCGGCGGAATCAGCCTCGCGCCACTCCAATCTCTTTTTCCCTTATCTTTGTGTGACTTGACTGCCTGCGACCCCCGGCTCAATCATGCATGACGAGAGGCTTTTTGTGCAATTGGGCACCAGTCAGGGACGGCCTTAAAAAAAAGGCATGCCGACGCACATCTCGTCCGGGTCCACAAAGAGAATCGGGATGGATGACGCTTTTGGTGGGACGCGGTAAAAAGGCCCCAGCTGGCTTCTTATATCGCTTCCTCCTCTCTCTCTCTCTCTCTCTCCTGTACAGCCCTGACGCACCGTCACATCAATCATGCTTCCGGGTATACTACTTGAGCTAGCAAGCATCCTCGCAAGTTACGGCGTCTCTGCGGCGTCAGTGCCCCACGTATCGAGATCAGGTTATGTCGTAAAGGAACACGTCGCTGTGCCTCGAGGCTGGTCCAAATATGAAGGCCGGCTCGACAAGTCGCAGCACATGACGCTCAACATTGGTCTTGTTCAGCAAAACTTGAAGGCGGCCGAGAGTGCGCTGCACCGAGTCTCAGACCCGAAGCACGCGGATTATGGCAGGCATCTTTCCCTGAAGGAAGCAAAGCAGTTGTTGGCTCCGGCGCAGCAATCCGTCAATGAAGTGTTTGTTTGGCTCCAAGAGCACGGCATCTCGCGCGCAGACATCAAACTCAATGGTGACTTCATCAAGGTCAGAATGCCAGTCAGCAAGGCCGAGCAGATGCTCGATGCGGAATACAATGGTTACCATTCCAAAGGCACCAAAGTCGTTCGATCGCTCAGTTACGCGCTGCCAAGACACTTGCACGATCATATCGATTTGATTCAACCCACCACCATGTTCGGATCACTTCATGCCCATGCATCAGACCTCATCAAGATTGACGAAAAGGTATACCGCACCGACCGGAGCTTGCCTGCGTTTCCAAGAACAGATGCGAGTTATAATGTCACCCCGGCGTCCCTTCGAAGCCTTTACAATATCGGCAACTATACAGTGAAAAACTCAAGTACCAGTCTCGCCATTGCATCATACCTTGAGGAGTACGCCAACTTGGCGGATTATCAAAATTTTACGTCTACCTTTGCGCCATACGTTAGTGCCAACAGAAGTACCTTTGACGTCACGTACATCAATGGCGGCCAAAACTCGCAAAATCTTTCTGAAGCAGGACAGGAGGCTAATCTCGATGTCCAGTATGCCTTTGGTCTTGCAGGAGGTGTCGCAACACAGACCGTCTATACCACTGGTGGCAGACCGCCCGTCGTTTTCGACATTGCGTTGAATGGCACCAACACCAATGAGCCGTACCTTGATTTCCTCAACTACATCCTCGCGAGCAACTATACCTCCAATGCCACGATCCCTCAAGTGATTTCGACTTCTTACGGCGACGACGAACAGACTATTCCTGAAAGCTATGCTCGCAGAGTCTGTACAGGATTTATGACGCTCGGATTGATTGGCACATCCGTAATCTTTTCATCCGGAGACAGTGGTGTGGGTCCCGGAGGTAATGTCTCGAGTATTGCGTGCCAAGGCAATCAACCGGGCACGCCCAACTACAATAAGACGGTCTTTTTGCCTGCTTTCCCAGCAACGTGTCCCTACGTCACCACGGTCGGTGGTACAACGCGACAAGCTCCCGAAGTGGCTGTTGAGATTCTCGACGCACGAAACTCTAGCGCCAATGGATTCTTCTCAGGTGGTGGATTCAGCGTACGTGATTTTTCCCGTACTTTGTCCTCGTGCTAACATGTCTCCTTAGAACTATTTCGCGCGTCCATCGTACCAGGACGCTGCAGTGCAAAACTATCTTCCCAAAATCAATGCGACATATGGTACACTAGGCCTGTATAACGCTAGTGGTCGCGGGTACCCTGATGTGGCCACGCAGAGTTGGCGATTCTCCGTCATCAATGGCGGGAAAGCAGGTTTCATTGGAGGCACATCGGCATCGAGTCCTACTTTTGCAGCAATTGTCGCTCTCCTCAACGACGCAAGATCCACTAATGGTCTACCACCCTTAGGTTTCTTGAACCCCCTCTTCTATGCTCTGCAAAACATTACTGCCACCAATACCACTTATATCGCGAGCAATGCATCGCAAGTCATTTCATCTGCTCGAGCAACAGCGACTGCAGGCACAATCAGTCGGACGAATGGTTCAACGCCATTCAACGACATCACAATCGGAGCCAATCCTGGATGCGGGTATCCTGGATTCGCAGCAGCTGTGGGATGGGACCCGGTAACCGGATTAGGGTCACCGAACTTTGCTGCACTCGTTAATGCCACAGGAGGATCAATTTGATGCATCTCATCAAACATAAATACAGTCAAGGCTGTTGATATAGATATATAATTTCATAATTGGATAATGCGACAAGTCAAGATCTTGTGTGTGTGGTGTGAAGAGGCATGAAACTTGTATCTATCTTGCAAAACGACCACTGACATATAAATTGTAGCAGGTTGTCAACAGTTCAGAGCTGCTACCCTGCTGTATAAGCCCGAGGATGTACACGGAAACTCGTTGCGTCTTGTCAAAAACAAAACACGTTTATACAGAATCAACTCATGTACGAGACAGTGCGCGTGGTGTGCTTTTGTGGCGGACGAGTCGAGCACTTGGTTGTATAGGTGATGCTACGGCCGAGATTTTCTGCTTATGCATTAATCTCAGCTGCGCATCTGAAACTATCAGACCATTAAGACTCCAGGAAAACAGAATCTAGTGCAATCTCCTATATGAACGTATGGCTTCCAATGAACATGGTCATATCCCGGATGCCAATGACGATATCGATAACGGTAATGTGCAAATTCTCGTACTGGTGCCACTTCGCTATGAAGAATCTGTCATTGCGTATGTGGAAGGATGTCAAAATACGTCTTAATAATCTTTTAAGAGTGATATATATGTTTTTACATGACACGAAGCAAAACATATCATGCATCAAGTGTGGCTCAACCGTCTTACGGTACCATCTGAACTCGGGCGAGAATGGTGAGGATGGAGCGGAGGATCGCGACTCGAATTCGATTGCACCGGTGCACGGATTGGAATGAGATTTCATTTTTTGCGCAAATCATTGCCTTTGTGCGCCTGAATGCAGGAATTTCCATTGTACCAGAATTCCTTAAAGAAGAAACGCCAATGGAAAGCTTTGCGCCACGGAAGGATCCATCAAGACATTTTTCGCCGAGCTGGACCTGAGCACAAACTATTATGTTGATGTCTGAGCACAGCATTTTAAGCATCATACATTCTGACTCACTTGATTCCGGCGCACAGACACGGACTATATTGTTACGGACGTAGCGGAATACCATGCTCTAAAACAAATCGCACTACAGTTTGGCACAAGCATTTACTGTTGTGGCAAAACCAATACCTCTTAGACTATGAACCCAAAACCTTGAATTTCACGCTACGAATCGTTTCCGTGCAATTTTGTCTGATGCCTTTGTAATTCTTTGTTGTCTTGTATTGTCCTAGAACATGTAAGCAACTGTGGGAGCTCATGACGCAAAGCCGCTTCTAGACAAAACGCCATTTTACCACATGAAATTCCAGCCGCTTGCCGTTAAATTCCAAACAACCAAGCAAGCTGAGGCTCAATCGGTTAAAGTGGTCCATTCGTAATGTGAAACATTGCTTAATAGGACGCTTCTTTTCTTCACCTACACAGCTGTCGTTGCGTAGACCTAGCGGACGGCCTGCTTTAAAGTATCTCATATATAGCATCTAGCGATCGATTCAGCCAGGATCGTCTTCTCTGTCGATCGCAGCACAACGCACAACAAGCAATCCCCACAACAACACTCCTGTGTGCTTATACGAGGGGCATACCAATGGGTCGCATCATAGCATTCAAGGCCCCAGCCTACTACTCAGTGTCAAGGTCAAATTCATTCGAGGCGGAGGCTGAATCGAGCGACAGCGAGATCCTGTCGTCGCCGAGATCTCTACCTCCTACTTCTCCTGAATTCTACGGGCGCATCACATCAGGCAAGGTAATGCTACACCCAATCGTCCTTGAATTCTGTCACTCACAAATACTAGTCAAAGTCCGTCTCATTCAGTGATAGCCCACCAGATATCTGCGAAGTTCCAAATTGGGATAGGTCGCCTGCAATTCCTGATCCAGAAGAGATTGCAAATGCCGGCGAAAGTGATTCCGATGAAGAAGCCTCACTCTCTCGTCGTCAGGCAGGGGTCTCAAGTCTGGAACAGGCCTCTCGCTGGGTTCGCCGATTGTCCGTCTGAGAAAACACGGTATCAGAAACATCGATACTCAATATGTCCATACGCACTCTTATGAGTGCTGGCTTGTTTATGCGTTCATTGTACCATACACTATCGACAGCTTTGGCGAATTCTTTCTATTTTCAATTCATTCGCGAGTCAAAGCATTTTGGAGGTTGAAGCATTCTTTCATCACGAGCAGGAGTCTCGGCACGTTGATGTCTGTGTACTGGCTATCATTTCTGGGAGCAGTTTTAACAATGGTTTGTTATCGCTCGCTCAGACTCGGGATCAAAGTGCTTCATTAGATACTGCCAGCATTAGTACATTAATATAAAGGAGGTGACCAGTTTTCATTGCCGTTGTTGCGACTTTGGGTTGTTGATATCCTTAGTGCTATTGCATGCGCTGGATAGACTGAGTCTCTTTGATTGACAGGCTCGGAGACGGTGTTTTCTGCACATGCAATGTCACGGCTGATGAGATATCTCTCCACTCTTGAAGAAATGGCTTGCACTCCAAGATGTAACAGCACGCATGTTCAAAGTAGTTGCCACAAGCTTTAGTCATCATCACTCAAACACCAAATTGATGCAGAATTCACAAAAACCATTGTTTTCTTGTTAAAATTGTGGTTTTCGTTAATTCGACTAGCATAATTAACCACGATACTCGCACATTCGAGGGTGCTCGGTCCGTTTAACTAAAAGCACTCCCAGTCATTACAGCAAGCTTGTGATTGCACCCGCCAGCTGTGGTTCAACCCTTGGGCCACAAGTGTTTCGGCTAGATACTCGTTCCATCTACTAGTGACGAAGGAGAAAAATTTGGTGATTCGTACTGTGCTACAGAAATGAGTATTTCACGGGATACCGATCACTTTTCGTTGCATTCCGATGAGGATGAATTTCGCGATGATGCAGACCTGCTCGAAGCACGCGGCTCGAGCGAGCTGACGGCATTGCTTCCGCATGATGAGCGACAACCACCAAACGCAAATCATGCTGCAAGTGTGACAGATGAGAATACACTCCGTGTAGATGACTCTGGCAGTATAATCACAATGACCAAGAACTCGCACGTCACAGGACCACAGGGAGACATGTCACAGACGACTGCAGCCTACAAAGGACGCTGGTTTGGAGTTGCCGTCATTGCCTTGTTAAATTTTATGTGTGCTTGGAGCATCATCATGTTTGCTCCAATTGCAGGCATCACGAGAGATCGTCTCGGATTGTCAAGTTTGACACCTGTTAACTGGCTATACATTTGCGGAGCATTCGTGTATGTGGTAGTGTCACCCATCAGCTACCTCGTCACTAATAAGGACACAAAGACAGCTTTGGTGCTCAGTGCTGTCTTACTCATCTCTGGGTCTTGGCTGCGGTATGTAGGACTGCGACTCGCCTCCTACCCCTCCGTACTCCTGGGATCGCTCTTATGTGGTGCATCACAGCCGTTTGCGCTCAACATTCCGAGTCATTTCTCCGATTTGGCGTTTGCTCCCAAGAATCGCGTCACCCCAACCGCGCTCATGAGTCTCGCCAATCCGTTAGGTCAAGCAGTCGGCACGCTCGTTGTTCCTCTAGTGGCAACTGATCCAAGTACAGTTGCGAGGATGGCCCTGTATGTTGCCTTGCTATTTACAGCATCAGTGTGGACTGTACTAATGGTGCCGACTCGCAAGCACTCTTCAGAGTCTGCAAGTCAGTTCGCCCATAGTGAGGTCAACACGAAAAGCTCAGTGATGACCCTATTACATAACAAGGAGTTCTATTATCTTTTTGTACCATTTGCAATCTATGTAGCTGGATTTAATGCATTTGCCAGCTTGACGCAACAATTCATCGAACCTTATGGCTTCTCGGATATCCAAGCTGGGATTATTGGTGCTGCTACAGTCATTGTGGGCCTTCTTGCCGGTGGCATCACAGCACCAATCTTTGACAAAACAGGAGCATATAAATTGCCAATCAGGTTGTGTGTTGTGGCTTCTTCCATGGGATACTTGGGTCTGGTATTCGTTATACGCGAATATAGCACAAAGGTGTTTATATGTCTAATTGCCTTAGCTGCAATGATTGGTGCTGCTAGTCTAGTACTATTACCAATCGTACTGGAGCTCGCGTCAGACATCACTACGCCTATACCGCCCGAGCTCGGAAGCTCTGTGCTCTGGGCTGGAGGACAAGGTCTTGGTGGAATTTTCATTTTGATCATGGACAAGTTGAGGACAAGTGATCACAAGTACACACATAGTTTGATCTTCTTGGCAGCCTTCACAGCTGTACCATTGCCTTACGCATTGGCTCTGACTGCAAGCGAAAAAGTCCGGCACTGCAGGCAACATAAACTGCCTCCTGTCCAATCATAGAATGGGGTATAGTGCTTATGATTTGGAAGCTGTAGCACCTTATTATTTATCGATATCGTATAGACCACACCGTTTGTGTGTAACATGCGGGAAACAGGAGCTCCACTTCAACGGGTTGCACATGGAGACAATTCGTCGAGGCAGCCGGCTAATGAAACTGAAAGCTATTTCGGGAAACACCTCGAGTATTTGCAGTCTTTCTCGTCTCAATTGCTGCAACACGGCAAGACCCAGCGACAACGACAACGACAGCGACAGCGATTGAGAACTGTCTCGTTCCTTCTGTATATCATTTAACTCGGGCCTATTTAGACACTTTTCCAGCAAATAATGGGGCGACGTAAAATTGAAATTGAGTTCATTCGCGAAGATCGTAGTCGTGCAACTGTAAGTCACGAATTACGGACTCACCTTGCAATCACTGATTCCCTCAACAGACATTCATCAAGCGAAAATCTGGACTATTTAAAAAAGCACACGAACTGGCGATTCTGACCGGTGCTCAAGTTGCCGTGGTAGTCTTCTCACAGCACGACAGATTATTCACATATTCAAACGTCCCGTGTTCAGGCATCTGTAATAAATATCTACGGACTCCTGATGCGTATGAAACGAAAGGACCGCACGATGTGAGTCTCTTCTCCTGGGGCATGGAATTACACCTGACAGAGTTGCAGTATTCAGCCGCACAGGACAATGAAGATGAAAGTGAGGACGAAATGGTCACTGGAACTCCAGCCCGCAAGAGCAGCGTTTCCGGCCATGGACGTGTTGACTCAACCGCCACTGCATCATTTGCGATTTCCCCGAAAAGTTCCTCGCAGCGCAACAGCACTCAAGCGTCACCACAAATTGCCAATGCAAAATTAGAAGAGCAAGAGATATCACAACAGTCACCACGGATACCTTCGCAGACGAGTAAGCGTAGCACGCCTCCTACTCTTGAGCAATTTGCCGAGAGTCCTAAATTCTTGAAGCGCGAACATTTACCGAGAGAACTATCAGATGTACGAAGCTCACCTCACCAGGGGCCGCGTCCTCGGCCTGGACTCCACATCGCGACACCACCGACAAGATCTACACCAGAGTTTTCGTCTGGTAGTATGGCCGTTCCAATGGTCCCTCCTCCACAACAAACATTTCAATCGCCTGCATCACAATTATCTGCAATCACTCTGCAGTCACAACAGCAGATGCATGCTGCAGCTTCGCAGATTTTGAAGCACCAGCAAGCACAAAACCTTCGTCAGAATGGCGTAAACCAGGACCTTCGGCCTCAATATTCTAAAGTGCCATATGAGACTTCACAAACATCCACGCGGCAATTGCCTATGGCACCACCTCTTACCATACCGACGAGTATCCCGCTCGACCAGATACCACAGCCGCAGTTGGAGGCTCAGCGTAATGGTCAGGCTTTATTGCCGGCAGGTGCCACCGATGCTGGTTCTTCGAGAGTCCTTCTACCAGGTGGTGAGGGGGCCGCAACGGGTCTTACACCCATAGATTCTCCGAGCAGTTTTGCTTCTCATCTATATTCACCATCAAATATGTCTGGTATCGGAACAAACATCTCTATACCAAGGATTTCTACGGACGTTGGCAGTCTCTTCTATAATTGGAACACCAACGAGCCGGGATTGAGCCCCGCCACAAGCATGGCTTTGGGCCATTTTAAAGACCACGACATGGCCAACTCATCGAATAGCCAGTCACAGAGTTCAGCCAGAAGTCAATTGTCTGGACCCCCGATAAGTGCTGGTGTGCTGGAGAATTTCAGCCCGACGACTGCGCAATGGCTTTCGGGTCACAACGTACCTCCTCCGCCACTCAATGGTGCTAAACCATTCTGAAAGATGACTTTTACAACAGACTTGGTTCGTCTGCGCTATTGATAGCAGGTTTCATCCCCATGAGCTCATTCTTTTGATACTGCTGGCACATTCGACACCAGGATGAGAATGATGACCCTTGATCAGATCGAAAGGGAAACTTTTACTGTTCAGGTCTCTACAGTGTGAATATTTGGACCATGATGTCAATATTTCGTGAGTGTGTAAATAATGTCCCACAGTACTACAGGTCAATATAGTACAATCAATTTTTTACACGTCATGGTCTCGGTTATAATGCGTTGCACAATGATAACCGTCTGGTACTTTCTCGAGATATTTCTGGTGTCGTCTCTCGGCAGCCCAGATGTGAGGTATGTCTGCTTGTATGATCTTGGTACTGCATGATTGACCATTGACTTTCGTCTTGTAGTACAAATTGATTTTTTCTCTAACAGCATTGGCAGTCCTGACTTGCTCCTTTGAAAATGTCCAGATGCGCGACCGATACTGACGACCAATATCGTTGCCTTGTCTATGACATGTCAACGAAAAAATCACTTCTCTTAAGAACTCAAAAGAGGTACCTGTCACGTTCAGTCGGATCATGTATGCTGAAAAAATACAAGACAAGGTCGGGATAACTGATGCATTCGCGATCAAACTTGACGATAATCGATTCAGCGTGATCACCCAGATTTTCATACACTGGTTGGAGAAAGGTGGGGTCTCCAGCGTACACACACCGCATATCAATCAGTCCTTCAGCAGATAGCTCAGCGAATCTGGCTCTCAGGAGACGTTCCACACCCCAGAAACAGCCGCCGGCAAAAAGTGCGAGTTCCTGGTTGGGCTCGAGACTGAAGTAGTCACGAGGGAGATTGTCTACATAGCACAAGCGATACAATTTTCTCACGAGGGCCATTCACTGGCAATGGCACATTGAGTAGTAGCAGTAGTACTTGTCTGTATAATCCGATGACATGTGTGCACGTGAATTGTGTACATAACCATGAGATTTTTGTGCTTTGTACTCTGTAGCAAACACGTCCTGTAGAGCGCTACTGCACTACAGACATCTTCTCGCAGTCATGGATGACGAGCTCGTGGTCAATTTCTGTGCAGTGACTGGTTCTGAAGCGAAACATGCAGAGCGTTATCTTGCCTTTGCTGGAAATGACCTTGATACCGCAGTCACGATGTATTTCGAGACTGGGGGTCAATTGCCAGAGGACATAGCAACAGACGCAAATGCTGAGGGACTCACGACAATCACGAGTGAGGGCGCCACGATCGTCGTGTCTGACGATGAAGACGATGAGGCAATGGCTAGAAGGTTAGCGCAAGAGTGGTCAACATCAGCGACAGAACAAGTTAGAGCACCCATTGCACCCACGAGGCAGGTGCTTCAAGATAGTATGGATGAAACCTACCCTATTGCGCCAGATTTTCAAAATCGTTTCGGTGTACTTGGTAATGGTGGCGGCATGAGTTCCCGAGCGCAGCATAGGGGAGTCTTCAACCAAGTTGCCCCTTCTGTGTGGGATGGGACAAACGAGGATGCCGTGCTCAGAGAGGCTACTGGAGGCGCGAGCGAAGCTTCTTCCAAATCGTCAAGACTGGTGAGTTTCCATCCCAAGACCGAATTGAAGATGTGTAGTCTTATTGATGAGTAGGCTCGACTGTTTCAGCCGCCCTTTGATATCATGTCGAATGTTGATCTAGACACAGCGAGGGCAGAGGCACGGTCGGAAACGAAATGGATCATGATCAATTTGCAAGATAATTCTGACTTCGCTTCGCAAACGCTGAATAGGGATTTATGGAAGGACAGTACAGTCAAAGCAATGGTGAAGGAAAACTTCATTTTCCTGCAGTACACCAATCTTTCAGACGATGGGACACAATATATCCAATTCTATCCGGTTGATGCGTACCCGCACATAGCCATCCTTGATCCACGCACGGGAGAACGTGTAAAAGTATGGAGCGAAGCACTGCCTGCATTAGCCTTCGTCGGAGAGATGACAGAGTTCTTGGAACGCTTCTCCCTTGATGAGTCGCGACAGAATCCAGTACATAAGAAAGCGAAATCTGCCCCAAAACCAGTTGAGGCCATGAGTGAGGAGGAACAAATGAATAGAGCCATCATGGCAAGTGTCGGTGGTTCAATGGTACAAGCTGAGAATGCTGAATCTGATGAGCCAAGTAATGAGGACGCGATGGATGAGTCCCCGTTCGCCAAAATACCTGCAACACTTACAGACGAGCCAGCTACCGGACCGACGACGACGAGGATACAACTTAGAATGTCTGCGAGTCGCACGGTCCGTCGCTTCCTCCTTGATGATCAGGTACAAAGGATTTTCGAGTTTGTCAAGGCTGGCATACCGGAGGCCTCCAACAACAAGTTCAAAATTGTCTTTAATAGAACGAATCTGATTGACAAGCTGGAAAACACAATCATGGAGGCGGGACTGAAGAACGCTAGCTTGGTGGTGGAATTTGATGATGTATGAAGCGCCATATATGTAAGCATAGATAGCGTGTCAAGAGCGCGAAGCGCTTATTTTTTTTTTCCGTGTAAGACAGAGTAGACAAGCATTTACAGTCAGAGTCAAGCCAAGTGGCAGGAAGATTAAACAGCAGAATTGCATTTCTACTTTCTTCTAACAGAAACCTTCAGCTTTCATGAATTGCGGAAGTACGAATGCAGCGGAGTGTACTTCCTTGTTGTAGTATCGGCAGTACTTGGCCTCTTCCTCGGGAGTCCAGTTTCTGAGGGGTTTACTGAGATCGGCACTTTTGTCTTTGGAGCAAACCATGAATCCGATTTGGCCGGATGGGTAGGTGGGAATCGTGGTGAATGCGTACCTGACGTTGGGGAAGATGGCCGAGCAAGTACTCTTGAGATCCTTGATGACTTTTAAATGCAGCCACTGACACTCTGCTTGCGTCGTGATACATCCGCCTTCACGCAGCGCATCATGGAGAAGCTGAAAGTATGGTTTTTGAAAGAGCGATTCAGCTGGTCCTTCAGGATCGGAAGAGTCTGTAATGATGACGTCGAATGTGTTTTTATAGTCGTCCAGGAACTTGAATCCATCGCCGACGTGCACGGTAGCTTTTGGATGAGTGAGTCCCGTTGCCATATTGGGCAGATATTTCTTTGAGACTGAAATGACGTCTGCATCAATGTCGCACAGCACAGCAGACTCGACACATTCGTGTTTCACGACTTCACGCAAAACACCGCCGTCTCCGCCTCCAATCACGAGAACTTTCTTTGGGTTTGGGTGGGACATCATGGCCAAGTTGGTGATCATTTCCTGGTATGAAAACTCATCGCGCTCAGTCACTTGAATGGCGCCGTCTAGGACAAGGACATTGCCATAGGTCGAGGACCGAAAGACGAGCACGTCCTGGTAGAGTGATTTCTGAGCGTACAGAATCTCCTCTACTTTCAGGGAAAAGTGCTGCCCTGGCCACATGGTGTCGCTGATTTCATGGAACCAGCCATCCTTGACGAGATGATGCGTGAGAGACATGATGATAGAAAGTAGTCGTGATACTTGGAAAAAAAAAAAACTTGTCGAATGGAAGGAAAGAAGGAATTTTTCCTTAGCGGAATCTCCGTCAGAAAGTGAAGCGTAAAGCTCAAGTAGCTATCAGGTGCTCTTGCAGCTGCAGTCAAGAGTGTATGAGCGTGCTGCAAGATGAGCTACTCGCAGTCGAGGCCATCTTTCCCGCACACATTGCATTGTCTGAAGGTTCAGAAAGCACTTATATCGTAGCCATTCCAGACTCTTTGATACAATTTTACATTTCCTTTGATAAGGATTACCCTCATTCTAGTCCTCGTGTCTCTAATGTCACGGCAATTGAACGGGACGAATTAGTCGCTGAGATTGAAGCATTGAAAGGGGAAGAGGTCCTCTTTACGCTTCTGTCCAATCTGCATGAGAGGGTGGAGCTTGAACGAGAGGTGCAGGCTTCAAAGGACGTTGACACGGCTGACGAGAAAGAGACAACATCTCATGTTGAGTGGGTTTTCAGTGACCCCCTACAGGATCGCAAGTCTACGTTTATAGCTCGAGCATGTCACATCACTTGTCAAAACGACGTGATACAAGCCCTGGCAAGCGTGGAAGCCAAAAGAGCTACGCATCCCAAAATCTGGGTACGCTTTTCTTCTTTCATGTGTATAAAGTCTGACGCATCTTTAAGGCTTGTCGATACCGTGACAAATCAACCAATCGAGTCGTAGTTGAGAATGATGACGATGGCGAGACTGCCGCAGGTGGACGACTCGCATTTCTGCTTGATGTAACAAATGCAGAAGACGTTTTGGTTGTGGTTTCGCGCTGGTTTGGTGGTGTCTTGTTAGGTGACGTGAGGTATATTTCTATCCTTTATAAGCATCTGTATGGGTGTCTGACATTAGACAGGTTCAAGCACATCAACACCGTAGCAAGGGAAGCTCTTGAACGCGGATCTTTTCTTCCGCAAGAATCTAAGAAAGCAAAGAGATAGACACATCATGCGGATTATCATTTCAACGCAATGGTAAACATCACACCGGTTCATTGTCACCAAGTGAGAGATCTGAAGTTTCAAGTCTGCATTCAACACAACGTCTACATTAGATGCTGTATGCAGAGACTGAGCTCATTGCAACAATTTTCTCCTTATATGCGCCTTTTCAAAACCATGGCTCTATCATTTCTTTACATCATGTACTCTATTTCGCTGCTTTGATGCGCTGATAATTGTCAAAGACAATCGAGCTTGTCACTCAGACCTCAACAGAGTCTCGCTTCCGGTGCGACCGCAATGTGGAACGGCTTTCGCGGTCTTGCGACGCCGCATCTTCAACGACTTCGATAGGACGTTTCAGGCCATGTTCCGTCTTTTCCGAAAGCGTTTGCATGGCAGCTATATGCAAGATACCTTTCTTACCCTGTAATATAGCCTCACCGGGAGGCGGCCGGAACCACGGTTGACATCGATACCAAGGGATGGTTTTATACACTCCAGTGCTTGTCGCTCGCTCCGAGATTGGCTCATCACCAGATTCTGCAATCGCAAGCTCGACTCTTTCGCGGAGCATTTCTTGCAAGTCTTGTAGGTCAGAGACACTATCACCTCGCCATCGTCCCAGCGCATTGCGTAAATCTTCAAATTTCATGATGGCAGGCTTGATCAGCCTAAATAGATGAGACTTTACGGGATGTTTCGAACAGTGATCATCCAATTCCAGCACTAGATCTAAATACTCTTTCATGACCTCGTCCACTCGTGGATAGCAATCAGGTGTGAATATGCCCGGATTGTGTAGATTAGTTTCAGCGACCATCATGCCGTCGAACCCAGTAAATTCTAAGCATCGCCCTATATCCTCGTGGTATAGAATGTTTCCATTTGCAAATAGTACAGTCTCTGGCGGCAGGTTTTCGCGGAGATATCGCAGGACGGACCAGTCTCCGAGCCCTGTGAGTTGTCCCTTTTGATCTCTCGTCCGACAATGGACAGTCAGTATGTTTGCTCCCGCGTTGAGAATCATGCGCGCATAAGCGAGCGTGCGCTCCTTGTCTGGAAATATCCTTATTTTTGCAGTCACGGGGATGTCGAGATTCTTGTGTAGTATGGATATGAGAGAATGGACCAACTCCCAATCGTCCTGTAAATAACTTCCATACTTGCCCTTGCGCGCAATCCCCTGTGGGCATCCGAAATTGATGTCTACTCCATCCGCATAAGGAACGACTTCTTTAGCGGCCTTTAAGAGTACCTCGGGATCATTTGCGCAAAATTGCACAATGAGTTTTTGCTCTTTCGCAGTCTTCATCGAGCTCCAGAACGTCGATCTCTGTTTATCGTTTTCCGCAAACATTCGGGCATGTAGCATAGGCGAGTAGCATAGTTGAGCACCATATCGCTTCGACAAGACTCGCCAAGCGTATTCGCTCCCTTCTACCATAGGCGCTACAATGAATTTTGGAGATCCGAGGCTCTCATACCATTGCCGCCCCCGGAGAGCCGGCCCTGTAGTGCTTGCAACCATGGGAACGGATGACAGAGTGCTGTACGGCGGGCCGGTTTTGCTGATGAAAACCCCGGACAAAGTCTTCGGAGTCTTTCGACAGAGCGAGGTCAAAATGGTTGCAGATGGCACGGCTCAGAGCGTCACTGGTGCCTGGAATGGTGTAAGGACACCGTGAGATGTGGTTGAACTCAGGATCTCGTAGAACGCCACGAAACTTTTTTTTTAGAATATCGCCGCTCCACTAAAATATCACAGCTGGACAGATGACAAGCTTGACCTTGACCGTCAGATCTTCGTTGAACTGCCATCATATGATATAAGGAGCATTCCGCGAGAAGCTTGGCACCTTATTCGATAGTCCTCTGCTGTATGCTACCAAAGATTCAGCAGAGTTGGACTCGGGTTTCCTCGTCCTATGCTTCGCAACGCAGTGCTTTGGCTTTCTGCCAGAGATGCATATCAACAGGCACGAGCTCCAAGCCTTTCTATATCACCACGCCAATATTTTACGTGAATGCAAAACCGCATGTAGGACATCTCTACACTTTACTCTTGACGGATGTTATCAAGCGGTATCAGATCCTTATGGGTCGCGAGGCATATATGCTCACAGGCACTGACGAGCATGGGATGAAAATACAGGCGGCAGCAGATAAAGCTGGACAAAGTCCACAGATTTTCTGCGACAAAGTCTCTCAGACGTTTCGTGAACTGCCCAAAAGGGCTAATATCCATTATGACCATTTCATACGCACCACGAGTACAAGTCACAAACAAGCCGTCGCTCACTTTTGGAGAACGTTGAATGAGAAAGGTTTCATTTACAAGGCCCTGCATTCTGGGTGGTACTCTGTCAGCGACGAAACTTTTTTCCCGAGTACCGCCATTTCCACCCGCACAATCGAGGACAAGGAAGAACATTTCTCGGTGGAAACAGGCAATACAGTGACTTGGACAAAAGAGGAAAACTATCATTTCCGTCTCTCGCGAATGAAGGACGCATTGATGTCCTTGTATAAAGAGAAACCTGACTTTATCATCCCTAAAACTCGACTCGACGACATGATGAAAAGCGTGAGTGAAGACTTGCAAGACTTTTCCATTTCGCGCCCGTCAACGAGACTGACTTGGGGAATACCGGTACCGGACGATCCTTCGCAAACAGTGTACGTCTGGTTTGATGCCCTCATTAATTACATCACTGCAGCCGGGTATCCTGCCACGACTAACCACCACCAGGGCGGCCTGTGGCCGGCAGATATTCATGTGATTGGCAAAGATATTGTCAGATTTCACGGCATCTACTGGCCCGCCATGCTCATGGCAGCCAGTCTACCGATGCCCACCAGAATCGTGACACATTCCCACTGGACCATGGGCAATTATAAAATGAGCAAGTCTCGTGGTAACGTGGCGGATCCATGGATGGCTATTGATCGCTTTGGGGTTGATCCAGTGAGGTACTACCTCATGCGTGACGGTCGTCTCGAGAGCGATGGCAATTATAGCACAATGCACCTCATTCTACGCAATAATCACGAACTCGTGAATGGACTCGGCAACTTGATTTCTCGCGTGACGCCCAAGAAGTTCAACATTGCTGAAATCCTGCAAGACCCACCAGACCTCGCACTCGCGCAATCCGACCTTGTTTCCGCATTATTCAAGACGATGGGGGACGCTATAGCCGCATACCACATCCATATGAATAATCAAGTCATTTTCAAGGCGATTGCAGACGTAGTCAAGATGGTGGACACTGCAAACGCACTACTGCAACAGACTCAACCATGGTCCAAGACGTGCCCCGCAGAACTAAAGCGCCGGGTGATTTACGCGTGCTTGGAGTGTGCACGAATAGCAACACTCTTACTGCAGCCTGTGATGCCAACAAGTACGGAAGCACTTCTCGATCGTCTTGGTGTCTGCGCCGATCGCACGCTCGCGAACGCAAAAGTCGGAGCAGACGCGACGTATCGTCCATTACCGTCGCCGCAACCCCATATTTTTGCACCTTTCGATAGTGGCAGGAACCCATCGACCAAGGAACCAAAGTTGCGTCTAGAATAAAAACTGCCATGAGCATCCGGCTTGATTAAAAGTCGTATTTTATATCATGTGGTCTGTTCATGGGAAAAAGCAATTCGATTTGCAGATCACGCACGTCTACATGGCAAGGCTGTATAGTGTGGCATATTGTATGGAAACTAAAGTTCCATCACTCGATAAGAGTACCGAACAATACAACAAAACCCACATGCTATGAAGAACTGCAAGCTGTCAAGATTTCGTGGTTATTAGGAGCCTTCAACTATGATTGTTCATTTACACCTCTTCTCTATGGAGTGAAATGTCCCATGATTTTCTACAATTACCATTATAATTTACCTACTCCGTGCACTTTTATTTACTTTGTTCTGAGCCGCTCAATCCTTCTGTCATCCTGGATTCGTTTTCGCTCAGTTTCCAATGATGCTGCTTTGCGTGCAGCCTTCTTCATGGCTACCGTTGCAAAAACGAGAAGCGCCATTCCCTTGAAAGTCTTTTTAGGGGCCAGAATACTGTCGTCCAAGTATGCACCATCTCGTTGTGCCATTGCTAGTGCCACCTTGGCGCACCCTTCCAGTGAAGCTATTTGCTTGTCTGCATACCTCTTCATCAGGATTAGATCCGCACAAAGAACATCTTTCCTCTTCATATGTGCTCTGAAGAATTGGATGAGTCTTGTGTTGCTAGACCTATCTTGTTCGTACACCTTCTCTTGCTTCTCCAGGCGTTGCTTCAGAACAGCGAGATCTCTCGCTTGATTGTTGTACATTGCCTTGAGTTCGCGGTATTTTTGAGTACGTGTTTCAAGCTCACGTTCCAGATCCTTGACATGCCGCTTCATTCGCGAGTGGTCAGTCGTGAGTGGTCTATGGCTTTCGCGTTCACGAGAAAGTTCAGACTCCAAAGATTTTATGCGGTCTTCGTTGAATTGTGCGTCACGATCAGCAGATGCTATTTGACATTCCAACCTTTCGACATTCTTCCCATGTATGTCTATTTTCGTTTTCATGATATTCTCAAGCTTCTTCCGGTCGGCTTTTAAGTGATCATTCAGGTCTTCGTGCTCTGCTTGCTGATCAGTCAAGCGTTCTTCAGCACGTAAAAGCTCTTCTGTCAATCCTTCCACTTTCTTCTCGTGTAACTCAGCTTTTGTTTTAAGGGTAGCCTCAAGCTTCGCTCGGTCACCTTCCATCTGCTTTATCTTTGACTCGTACTCTGTCCTTTGATTATGCAATAGTTCTTGAGCCTTCAAGAGATCATCTGAAGCGACATCTGCGAGTTGTAATTCTTGCGTAAGTTGTGCATTATCTTCCTCTAGCTGCCTGATGTCAAGCTTATACTGGGAGAGGATCTGAGAAAGCTTGGAATCATCGCGTTGAGCATTCAGAATCTTCTGGAGCTCAACATTTTCGTCCTCAAGTTTATTGACAATGTCAGTCAGTTGATCGAATTCTGCGACATGCTTCTGAAGTGCATTGTTCCTCTCAGTCAAACGCAGCAGATCAGCCTTCAGGTCATCCAGTTCTGGGTCCGCACAACGTCCTCCTGAGTTATGATTACTTTGCAGTCCGACGTCGGAAACATGCTCACTTGATTTCAACGCACTTCCATCCAATTGTACACTATTCGTAGCTCTTTCTCCAGACTGTTTCGGAGAACTAGTGTGCAAACTTTGGCGGCCATTAATGCGAAGCTCATGTTGTGTTATAGTCTGCTTGCTGTCTCTAACCTCTGCCTGCAGTTGTGAACACTCTTGCTCGAGCGCATTCGCCCTATTTCGAGCATCCTGCAAGGCGCTTTGTATATCTGCCGCCTCTGCTTTACTAGAAGCTAGTTGTCGTTTCAGCGACTCGTGCGTTGCAGACGTCTCGTTCAAACTGTTTTGGAGGAGGAGTACTTTGTCGTTTGCCTGCAAGACCTCGTCAGTCAAAAGATCTAATTCCTCATCTCTCTCTGTGACTTGAGTCTTGAGTTCCGCGATGGTCGACACCAATGCGGAATTCTCATTCCGCAGATTGAGCTTGTCATGTTCTGCATTTGACTTGACCTCGGAAATCTGATTCTCTAGATCAACGGACTTCTCGGTAAGTTCAAACACTGTCTGTTGCGTCGCAGTCAATTGTTTTTCGAGTGACTGTGAATGAGAGTGTTGTTTCAGAAGCTCTGTTGATTTCGTTTTGACAAGTTCTTCTACTCCAATTAATTTCATGACGTGTCATGCAAGCATAGCTTACCTGTTGTATAGAGGTCATCTTTTAATTCATCGATTCTGGCTCTGAGCTCGCGCTCTTTCTGTAGTGGCTCAGATTGGTCAGACTTGCTTTGAACCTTAATCTCCCTCTCAAGACGACGATATTCCAGAGATTGATCTTCTGCAGCCCCCTGTAGTTCTGCTATATCCTCCTGTCTTTCACGCACCTCCTCCTGCAAGTCGCGAGTTTGTTGCTCCAGGGCTGCCACGGTCTTTCGCAATGCTTCACTCTCCTTGTTGAGATTGACAATCTTGATTTCCAGAGTCTTCTTGACAAGTTCTACTTTCTCCTTCTCCTCCTGGTACTCGATGTTTGACTGCAAAGCTTCTTCCAGATCAGCCTCAAGCGTATCGTTACGGCTTTCCAATGTTTGTATGCGCTCAGGAAGACTTTGAAGCTGACTGCGAGCCGCCTTTTGTTCTTTGTCCAACACTTGACAGGATTCCCTCAATCGCTCGATCGTGCGGTCTTTCTCTTGCACCTCCCTTTCCAAATGTTCAATAACGTTTTTCTCGCCACTGCGCTGACTATCCGAAGGGACTTCCTTTTGTTTACCGATGAGGTCAGCAATCTCCTGCTGCGCATATTCTAGCTGATTTTGCAACTCTTGGTTTTCTTCTTGCATGTCCTTTATGTTTTGAGCCTCCGTATCTTCATCCTTCTCTGCCAGCTGCATCTCCATAGCATCGTTTCTTTGTCTGAGCTCTTCCAATTCATCCTGTGCCTTTTCAAATTGATCGTCCAACTCGTCATACTTCCGCTGTAACTCGTCCATCGGCTTTGAAGCATCTTCCTCTGGGTTTATATGCTGAAGCTTGCGCAGCTGGTTCTCTAATTCTTCATTCCTTTGCCGTAGAACTTTTGAGGCTTGTGAATCATCTTGATGTTGTTGTAACTGCTTCTTCAATGTCTCGTTACTGTCTTGCAACGCACTCATTGACTCCAACTGTTCGTTTGACTTTTCTAACTTCTCCTGGGCTACTTGTAGCTGTTCCTCGAGCTGCTCCTGGAGAGATTGTCTGAAGCTGACGTTGTCCAGGTTCTCCTCGAGTTCCCTGATACGCATATCCGCTTCCTCTTTTATGATGTTAAGTTCGTCCCGTTCTTCGATTAAAGTCTGCAATTTCGCCTGCATTTCAGAAAAGTTTCCGTGCTCAAGATGGCATTCATTCTGAGAAAGACTTGCAGTGACCTGCTCGCCAAGACTTGCCACCTTTCGTTCGGTATTGGACAATTTGTCCTTGTACTTGGCTATCTCACCAAGCAGAAACATTTTCTCCTTGGTGAATTCGTCGTGCTTTAAGAAGGCTTCGGGACTGAGGGATGATTCCAGTGTACGCTGCAAATGAAAGACTGCACTCTTCAATTGGATATTTTCATTCTTTAGCTTGTTTACGAGATTTTCTTGTTCACGAAGTCCTCCAGCCGTCCCCGGGTTTGCATATTCCAGGATGCTCAGGTCTGATGTATCCTGTAAAGCAATACTACTCGAATTGTTCTTCCTATTTGCAGTCCAGTTGATTGGTGTCAAGGCTGAGTTATTTTCCGCGCTAGCAGGATTTTGTCCCTTCTTCTGGCCAGGAGTTTCGTACTTCAGCAACCTGTTTCTTTTCGTTGCCGTTCTTAAGATTGGAGTAAACTCAGACTCCTTTAGTAAGTTATCCGCGATCGGCCTCAATGGCGCTCTAGATGTTTTCGGTCGAGCTGCTGGCTCTACAAATGATTCTACATCATCGAAAGATATTGTCTCTGACCGCTCCAAAGGTCTGGCTTCATTTCGATGCGGCGTCGCGATGCCAAAGAGACCACTCATATGAGTTGGAGTTCGATCCAACAGCTGTACGCACAGCAGGCGACCCAACGATGAGAATGAAGACAGAAAAGTGTTAGGCTATGGATGCGATAACCTGATGAAGCGACGATGAATGCTTGGAGTGGCAGGTGGAAAGTGCGCAAATCAAAACAAACATAAGGAGGAGCCCCACATGAGTTTACAGGATGGAGTCCAGAGACTTTCTGCCATTGTTGTAACGTGACAGAGACTCGCTTTGACTGCATAGAAAGAGGCCTACGCTATGTACGATGCTCAGATTGCACTGTGGCAAGATCGATGACTTCTATATTCATCAAAGTGTGCTCCGCAGTATTATTTTCGAAGCGTTCACCATTGCGGGAGGTGAGTCTCAATCGTGGTCGTGTTCAATTTTTTGTACCACTCCGTTACTGTTTGTTGGATTTACTTCGCCATATACCACGAGACTCAACAACTTCGTGGTTTCCACATTGCCAAGATTGTTCTCCACGAAAATGACAAGATTGTTGACCTTTTGGAACTTGACGAATCGCAAGGGGAGCATCGCAACACCCTCGTCATCATAATCAATCTTGTCGAGCATTTGCGTGGGGTTAAAAGATTCTATATCATCAAAGTTGAGATTCGTTGGACTATTGACATAAATGCGGATTTTTGCTGGAGCGTTGTCAGAGTCCTCGGGAGAGATACGAAGAACGATGGTATGCGCCTTGACAGTTTCTTGGAAGGGTACGTAAATCATCAATTGCTCATCGCTGTCAGACTCCAGAACCTTTTTCGAGCTTGACTCGAAGAGGTCTCTCACTGATGAATCTTCTGTTGCATTAAGTACTTCCAGCTGTTTGAAGTCTAACTTTGTACTTAGTGAGACCATGCCTCGGACCAAACTAGAGTCCCCTGAATTTGACGGCATTTCGGCCACGTACTTCTTGATTTTGGACTCGAGGGCATGTCGATCAGAGCCTTTCAGCTCGTCCTTCTTCATTCCACGCGCAAAAAAGATGAAAGTGGGCATAGCGGTAATGCCACATGATTGCGCGACCGCTTTGACCTTGTCGACATCGAGACGCGCGAACTTTGCTGAGGCGTTCGCTGGTTCATTGGACAATTTATCGAAGACGGGGCTGATCGCTTTGCACGGCCCACACCAAGTGGCATAGAAGTCTACGATGAGAAGATCGCTGGAGGATTTGAGCGTATCAAACTCAGCAACGGAATTGATGGATGACACTGGCATCTGAGTCGTTGGTGCAGCGCAATGTCAAGAGTTTTGCGTGCAGCTGAAATGACCAGATGGACACCCACGGAGCTCCCCCGCAATGGGTGAAGCACAACAAAACAGCAGCGATGCACTTGTCTCCTCTTGCTTCTCTCTGGCCTCGATCCTTCTCTACACCTCTTGCATCTCTTGATAGACCCCAGGCAAGCACGCTTCATCAATCATTACGCGAAAATGTCTGCAATTCCACCATTAAAGGATCGAGCTCGCAAGGATGTCCTAGTCTTGTTTGATGTCGATGGCACCTTGACGCCAGCAAGACAGGATGTCTCTCAAGATATGCTGCTAATGCTACAGAAGCTGCGAACACAAGTAGCTATCGGCTTCGTGGGTGGCAGTGACTTGGTCAAGCAGCAGGAACAGCTCGGCTCCGCTACTGTAAATGGTAAAGGCAACACTTCCTACATAGCACGCGACGAGCTAAGTCTTTACAGTCATTGATCTCTTTGACTATGCCTTTGCCGAGAACGGACTGACGGCATACCGCGAATCTATTCAATTGTCCTCCGAGTCGTTCATCTCTTGGATTGGTGAAGAAGGATACAAGAAGCTTGTTAAATTCATCTTGCACTACATTGCTGATCTGGAAATACCCATCAAACGGTCAAATTTCCCTCTGACTTCAACAGCAGACGAGCCGTGCTGACAGAAACTAGTGGAACTTTTATTGAATACCGAAATGGTATGATCAATGTCTCACCCATCGGGCGAAATGCCTCGATCCAGGAAAGGCACGAGTTCGAAGCGTATGACAAGATCCATCATGTGAGGCGAGATATGGTCTCGGCATTGAAGGCAGCTTTCCCTACCCTCGCCGTGACTTACTCCATTGGCGGTCAAATCTCCTTCGATGTTTTCCCCACAGGGTGGGACAAGACGTATTGCCTGAGACAC
Source organism: Taphrina populina JCM 22190 (assembly GCA_000836195.1). Classification (NCBI taxonomy): domain Eukaryota; kingdom Fungi; phylum Ascomycota; class Taphrinomycetes; order Taphrinales; family Taphrinaceae; genus Taphrina; species Taphrina populina. The sequence goes on from DF820114.1 coordinate 124,802, forward strand.
GTCGAGGCGGATGGCTGGAAGGAGGTTCACTTTTTTGGTGACAAGACTTATCAAGGTGGGAATGACTATGAGATTTACAACGATTCGAGGGTCATTGGACATGCTGTGACGAAGCCAGAGGACACGATGAAGATACTGGGGGACCTCTTCTTGAAAGGAATTTAGAGTTTTCCTTGTATAAAAATAGTTTCCGCCACCAATTTGAGTGAAAGGTTTGTTTTGGCCGCCGCGCCTCCTTCAACCCAGGCATCGTGCCCCTGAGTCAGACATTGTGACCCCTGCAGCCGCTGATAAATATGCTGAAAACGTGGAATGCCACGCTCTCTGCATATTGGACGCCCGCAGAAGATAGGCAGGCGTGGTCAAGAGCAGCCGGTCTGAATGAAAGCGGGTTTTACCAGTATGCACAATCTGCTGAGAATGCTCCTGGAGATACATTTGCTCGAGTTGCCATATCCCTAACTCGGGATGCTCGTGATGTGCTACAAGCTGAGATTTTGAACTTGTGGACACAACTCAGACTCTTGCACCCATTGTTGGACAGCCATCTTATCGTTGACACGACTGGCTTGCAAATTGGCTACGTATGGGCAGGCAGGCAAGACAGAGCCGAGAGCAGTTTATCCTGGCAGACGTCGGATGAGCCCTGGCCTACTATCCGGAATAGGCTGACCAATGGGCCCAGAATTCTGACGGACAATCAACTTTCCCGACTCTATGTTTATGAACGCAACTGCGAGAACACTCAGGGTAGTGTCAAGCTTGAGCTTGTCTTTCTGACTGTTCATGCGGTCTCGGACGGGAGCAGCATTGCTACTGTGATGAATGACTTACTCCACCTCATTGCTCACCGACCAAACTCGACCCTGTCACGATGCGCAATAGAAGCCACGCCCCGATTCGCCGTGTCTCGACTTCCGAAAGCCATGGAATCTCAGATGCCTATTCGAAGCAACACGCCTCGTGAGCGTTGGCAAGAAGCAATAGCATATGTTCTCTTTGAAATCAAGATGCAGCGAAAGTCTCGGTCACAAGTAGCAGTATTTGGGACTTCAACCGAGTCCTCCACAACACATCAATCAGTCTACGACTTTAGTGAAAAAGACACGGTCCTATTGCGACAGATTTGTAAGTCAAAAAAATGCACTATTGGACATCTCATCTATGCCGCAAGCACGTCCGCCTTTACGACGCTATCTCGAGCGCCTCGCGGCCACATCGCATACATAGGCACTCCGGCCAACGCGCGCCGCTACTACCATGCCGACTACCGGACCCGCACAGATGATTTTTCACTAAACATTATGTTTCTCGACCTCACTTTGCCGTGTGTTGAGATCTCGGGTCGCAATTTTGCAAGAGACAGTGCTCGATTATGGACGCTCGCTCGATTGGCCAGATCGAGTTTGACGCGAGCACTGCAGGATCCATTTCTGCCATACTATAGTCACATTGCACAAGAGAGACGCTCAGGACTCAGCACAAGCACGAACGCGAATGCAGATCAGGATGCGACCACAAAAGACACACCAAGATTACCTCTATCATTCGGTAGTTCTTCCATTGGAGACATTGATGGCATCCTACAAACCTCATCACTGCCATTCCGCATTCTTGATTTCAGTATGGGCATGCGAACGCGTGCCGGGGAAAGTCTCATGCACTCTTACTCATTCCGTGGACGCTTGCGGCTCTCCTTGATGCACGATGCGCATCTGTTGAACGATCAGTTCGCGCGACAATGGCTCACGTCTACCGCAGACTTGATGACCTTGACATTGAAGCATCATAGATCCGGCACTGTAGCTCATCTATAGTGCCATAAAGTACTTGTAAGTACTTGTACTGCCAAACTTTGCATAAGCACGTGCGCTGTTTACTGAATGCGTGCAGCATCTATCATGTATGAATCTACCTATCGTATGTACTCGAGTGAACATCTGATTCTGAATAAACAAGAGGACTGACAGCTGCTTAGCTAGCGGTGCGTCTCAGAAAGTCTCTCTGGACCACGTGCCCAGTCCACTTACGACCAGTACGACACAGTTTTTTCTTTCGCAGTCTGGTACACACAAATTCGTTCGTCTGCTCAATCTTTGCACGATCATCGATTACTTTTGCGACCCACCAAGAGTTCCTTCAAGGTTCGTTCTGCGACACTGATCCCTTCTTTCTCGGCAACGGGCGGGTGGTTGTACTGTGCAACTGGATATCTGACCTTTTTCGTAGATGCCAAAACAAGTCCAAGACATCAAATTGTTCCTCGAAATTGCTCGCAGAAAGGATGCCAAGTCTGCTAGAATCAGAAAATCGAAGAACGGCAAAGTAGTCAAATTCAAGGTCAGATGTTCAAAGTACCTCTACACTCTCGTTGTGTCAGACACTGAAAAGGTGAGGTTGCCTGTTCATAGTTGAAAACTGAGACACGGGCCTTTACTGACCATCACACTTAGGCCGACAAGCTCAAGCAGTCATTGCCTCCTACCCTCAAAATTGAAAAAGAAGATTAGTTGAAATACCTACCATTCTTCATCTTCATCTTTCTATACATAATGCATCTTTCCCCATTCGAGACTTCCCTCTGTCCACCCGATTCGATGTAGAGTAGGTTCAGGAAGCGTCATCGTCAATTCTTGTTCGCGAAAGTACTCGCTGTACTTGTACCTGCGAAACCCAACCCCTTCAAACAACTTCAGCGAGGCCGCATTGTCCACTCCAATCTTGACGGAAAAGGATACCAAGTCTCCTCGAGGCACGATGGCATGAACGTTACTCTGAATCCATGCCATGAATAAAAGAAGTGCTGCTTTGCCATACCCTTTTCGACGAGCAAGTGGTTCCGCAATCATGAGCTCGATCTCGCCATTATATTTGATTGTTTGACTGCCTGTATCTTTCTCTTGATCATCATCCTCTGAATCTTCATATACCGGTGAAAGAAACAAGTTCACGTCGCCAATCATAGAATCAACCATACTTTTCCCGTTTGACGGTTCAACAATAATAAATGTGAGTTCTATGTGTAAAAAGAAGCTCCATCAGTTTTTGCAAGACGAAAAATTGCAAGGAGGTGTCTTACTGTCCGTGTCTTGCTGCCATGACTCTTGCATCTCGTATTCTTCCTGCAATTTGAGCGGCTCAGAGGCAGTCAAAGCCAGGATCTCTGTATCCGACATCCACTCATGATATCGCTCAACATGTTCTTTGCGATACGGGAAGAGCCGAATGACTGGAGTTGATAGCACAGTGTTTTCATTCAAAAGCATATTGATACCGGTGGACTATTAAATAAAATGCAAAAGTATCAGTTCGCGTGCATAAGATATTACCACGCGCGGCAAGATACTGTGGAAAGTTCAATGAGAAATGGAACTAAACAAGACTTTTACATACAACAACGCTATTTTGTTTACAATTTGCAGAGGCTGTACCCGAACCTCTACTCTTTGTTTTCAGTTCATCTTTAGTACGATGATGTATTTTGACGAGATATGGAGGAACTTAATTAAAAGTCACAGGTGTGACACCAATTTCTCGATGAATAATATTGAGAATATCGGTCGATCGATCCGTCGTGTCATCTTGCGTGGAGCTGCTGTCTGCTGTGATGCTGTCTGCGTCCCAACGAAAGATTTGTCCTGCACTATCGCCACTGTAAATTTGAGCATACCCTGGGCGATCAATGACACAAGTCACGCGGCCATTGAGGACAAAGTCTCTTTTCCAGAGATAACCCGAAAACAAACCATACGTGAGAATCTGCCCTTCATCGGATGGGTAGAATACGAGAGCGTCACTCAAGTCTGCGTCTACAAGAAGAGGCGTCACAGTCTGCCAATGTGAGTTGTTGATTGCCGTGCCGTAGTTGATGAGTAGATTCTCGCCAGTGTACAAGTCCCAGGCACGCAACTTGTTGTCGTGACCCGTACTTAAAAGTGTTAGACCGTCGCTAGACCACGTAAGGCCATTCACAGTATCTGTGTGCGCTTTCGCTTGTGCACGCTTTGGCGCCGCAGGAGAATTGTACTGATTCAATGAAGCGAGGCAGGCACTAGCCCGTCTCACGTCCCAGAGACGCACAGTGCCATCCGATCCTCCACTTGCGAAAACATGTTCCGCTGTACTGGACCATTCTACTGTAATCACTTTGCCTGTATGGCCTCTAATCACATGGGAGTAGCCGCCACTTCGAAGATCACATAATCTGATGGCAGGGTTATCGCACGCACTTGCGATGAGAGAATGCGTGGCCACTTTGCTCGTGCTGTGATGATAAACCTAACCCAGACTCAACTCTATCTCTTTCGCATGCGAAACCATTTTCCCTTACCTTACTTTCGAGATCAAATGAGCACGCTTCCTGCCACCCGGCAGTATCCCACGCTTTTATATGATTGTCATATGAAGAAGTGGTGAATAGACCATTGTCAAACGAATGCCACTTTATTGAGGATATACCAAAAGTATGCAGAGATCGCCTACCTTTTTGTCAGATTTCTACGACAGGTAGGTCTATCGTCCAACGGCACTCACGCCGGTACGCTCTGAACTGATGGAACCTCGGCGGATGCGGAGTCTAGATCATACAGATGGATCGCAGAGTCGGCGCCACCACTCAGTAAATACTTGCCTTCTGCATTATCCAAACTCAAAGAATTGATGGCACTTGTATGACACTTTTGAACACGGCAAGTCCGGGACTTTATAAGGCTGTGATACAAACGTGTTGTTTGCGCAATATGCAAGTCCTCGGCTCTCGCACCAATCTCACGCAGCCGAAGAAAATTCTCCATCCTTCACGGGTCACATCAGTCACACCGTACCAGCAAAGAAACCGGGTTCGAGTTCCAAGTTATTTAGAGAAATCCAGAGAAACGCTGCTGAAGACAGTTCTGATCAGATTTGTGGCAGATCCGCCTGCAGCCAATCACATCGATGGAAAGCAGAACCCTGGGATTCCTCCACCCGGTGACATACAAAATATTTCCCTCATCTCAACTAAACTTTTGATCACGCAAGAGCAAAACGCGTGCGCTTGACCGCTCGAGCGGCGGCTGGTGTGATGGAGATTATCCCTGAAGCGCAACATGATAACTGTCCAATATGCATGTGTACCATGGGCCCCTATAATACTGCCGAGGACGAGATTGCCGCTTTAGCTTGTCGTCATCGTTATCACAATGTTTGCATATCAGAGTGGATACAAACAGCGACGAGCTGTCCTTATTGCCGCACGGAATTTGCGACCATCTCCGTCCTGCACGATATCAATGGACCAGTTATTCGGACCTATAGTGTGGAGCCGAAAGTACAAGTTGAACCATTGTTAGGAGAGGCGGAGGAAGATGAAGAGGAGGCAGACTTGGAGCCATCAGACTTTGCAGGATTAAACAACAATGGGATCGCCGCAGGCTGTCAAATTTGTGGATCTCATACGCGCGAGGATATCTTGATGATATGCGATTATTGCGAAGACTGCTATCACTCCTTCTGCCTGGGAGTGGAACTCCCTTGTGGCCCCTTCTTTTGCCCATCATGTTCCTCGGGCATTGAAACGATCTTGGGTGGGCCGGAGAGTTCTGCACTTCGTACAGTGGCTTCTGTTCGCTCCGCTCGCGGAATACGACGTAGCACTCATCGGCGTCAAACACAGACACTCGGGCAGGATGCCTTTGCTAGCTGGCGAGAGGCGTGGCAGAGAGTCGCTAATCGTGCATGGACGCGACTCAATGCCGAGCTGGCATACGCGCCGGAACCAGAAGCTAGACTTACTCCAGCACAAGAAGATGAGCTGCGAATGTGGCGTACGAGGATGGAGCGAAGGCCGAACCACCATGTGACGTCGACGAATGAAGTACCTGATGTGCCTGATTCACAAGCCGCCAGTCTATGGGCCGCTTTCGAGCAAGCAAAGAAAATCTCGAGTGCGACAGGAAGCACTAGATCCAGACGTTCACGAGTCATCTCACCCGACTCTGCTGGGCCAAGCACGACGGTACAAAACATCACAGGCGCGGGACCGTCGCGTCAAAAGAGACCTATGGCGAGGAAACGACGAAGAGAAGGGGAAGACGAACACGAACCTTCTCGACCACGCAAGCTTAGCAATGCTGCTACGGCAGGAACCCCGGGTACAAACGAGCCCTCGAAAGTCGGACTGCTTTCATCTCTGCTGCAAAGAATCAAGGAACCAAGAAGTGAAACATCACCCGTCACGCTCTTGCCCAGCAACACTTTCCGCACGACTCCAAGCCAACATCCATCCCCCTCACCGGCCTTGTCGGCATCGCCATCTCCACGCAAGGAGTTCTCCACTTCTTCTCCTTCTTCTTCTCCACGACAATCACCGATGTCGCCCTCAGAGTCGTTTGATAGGCAAGATGCTGAATCACGATACTCTAAATTTGATCTCTCGAAACTCGTGGCTGCTCAGCTCAAACCACTGTATAAAGTGAGACTTTCCAAAGAGGATTTCACAAACATGAATAAAAACATTACGCGTCGACTTTTTGACGATCTCGGCGTTTGTTCGATGGATGAAAAGGCATTGAGCCGAAGAATCGAGCGAGAAATAAAGAGCGAATTGTATCACGAGTAAGTCATTACAAAAAGTCTCTCCTAATGTTTACTTGGAAACAGCGCTAGCGTAGTAGGTATGGTTGAAGCGATGAGGATTCACATAGATAATTCATACTGTTTTTTTTAATAGTGGAGCAATTCTTGATTGGTGCCTAGCTCTCTTGTCATGTTTTCTCCATGCATGCTTACGGAAACACATCCAACTTATTATTCAAAGGAGATCATATTACTTTAGTCAATAATTCAGCGGCGATAACCAGGATCGCGCAAAAAGCTCAACCATCTTCTTATTCAAAATAATCTACACTACATGCTGGAGACCCAACAGTCCAATCATTAACGCTATGACCTGAATCGGTAGCTGCAGTGTAGACGCTGAACCATGAGGTAACTTGGGGAGTACGGTGCCATTTCGACCATACGAAGTACCGTTGGACCGCGACTGATTTGAGTAGCCGTAGAAATTGGTACCTCCTCCGTAGCCTGATCCAAAGCCAGAAACGCTCGAAGAACCACGACCGGCTCCACCACCTGCACTGCTGCCATAATCTCCCCCGATGCCGGATCCTTGTCCTGACCCGGAGCCAAAGCCGGAGCCAGATCCACTACCGGAGAACGACCCGGAACCAGAGCCTTCACCAAATGCTTCACCGGATCCTTCAGCAGATCCTGCACCAGATCCTTCAGCAGATCCTTCACCGGTACCAGATCCTTCACCAGATCCTTCACCAGATCCTTTACCGGAACCAGATCCTTCACCAGACCCTTCCCCAAATCCTTCACCTGAGCCTGCACCAGAGCCTGCACCAGAGCCTGCACCAGAGCCTGCACCAGAGCCTGCACCAGAGCCTGCACCAGAGCCTGCACCTGAGCCTGCACTAGAGCCTGCACCTGAGCCTGCACCTGCACCTGAGCCTGCACCTGCACCTGAGCCTGCACCTGAGCCTGCACCTGCACCAGAGCCTGAACCTGAACCTGAACCTGAACCTGAACCTGAACCTGAACCTGAACCTGAACCTGAACCTGAACCTGAACCTGAACCTGAACCTGAACCTCCAGAACTCGAAGTCGTTGTTGAGCCGCCCGATCCACCGGAAATGGAGCCACTACCAGAGGTTGAGCCGGATCCTTTTATAGATCCTCCACCAAGGCCTCCAGAGATCGACCCGCTTGCTGAGCCTGAGATTGTACCACTCCCTGAGAAGGACCCAGATTCACCTCCTTTCGAGCCTGAAATTGAACCGGCACCAGAGATGCTGCCAGATCCTGCAATAGACGCCCCACCGCCTGCATGTCCTTCAGATATTGAGCCTGCACCAGAGACACTACCAGAGCCGGAGATTGAAGCACCGCTACTAGAGTGTCCTCCAGAGATTGAGCCTGCGCCAGAGACGCTGCCTGAGCCTGCAATAGATTCACCACCACTGCCAGTGTGCTCTCCGGAGATAGAACCTGCACCAGAGACGCTGCCAGAGCCAGCGACAGACGCAGCACCACTGGAGTGTCCTCCAGATATAGAGTCTGTACCTTGACCGCCCAGGCCGCCTCCAATACCTCCTCCAATACCTCCACCGAGTACTCCCCCAATACCTCCTCCAATACCTCCCCCAATACCTCCCCCAATACCTCCCCCAATACCTCCCCCAATACCTCCCCCAATACCTCCCCCAATACCTCCCCCAAT